>VZRX01006441.1:65836-82581 GCA_013398075.1 Notiomystis cincta
GGAGCCCGGGCAGTGCCAGCACCCTCTGGGGGAAGAGCCTTTCCCTAAAATCCATCCCAATCCCCTGACACAGCTCCAGCCATTCCCAGGGTCCTGTCCCGGTCATGGGGAGCAGTTCCTGCCCCTCCACCGCCCCTCAGGAGGGAATTCCCCTGCCCTGCTTGCACAACCCAGGGCAGGGACACCTCCCACTGTCCCAGGCTGCTCCAGGGACACTTCCAGGGATCCAGAGGCAGCCACAGCTGCTCTGGGGCCGGCCCACCCTCCCAGCCAGGAATTCCTTCCCAAAATCCCATCTAAAGCCGCTCTCCTTCACCTCAGAGCTGAAGGAAGGAAGGATGGGAGGAGCCCAGAGCTGGGCGTTACACAGCCCATGAATCCCCTCTCCAGAGCCCTAATCCCGGGAGGAACACCCGGACAGGGCCCTGCTCCCGGCTATTGACAGCCTCTCCATCCTCCACCTGAGATTTAAGGACAACCCCACTCATCCCTCCTGGCTCCAGAGGAGTTTCCCTGGGGATTCCTCCTCACCGGCCAGTCCCGGTCCCAGGCAGCACCTCCATGGCTCAGCCTCTGAAACACAAAAAACCTCCCACAATAAAAGCAGGAGAATCCACCCAGCCCTGCATTCCTGGGCTTTTCCACAGCCACGGTGCTTGGCCAAGCCCTGGGAGCAGCAGCTCGTGCACAGGCAGCACCAGAGCACCTCCAGTGCCAAGGACAGACACCTCCAGGGCTGGGAGGAATTGAGGGATTTTCCCACAATTTTCCCATTCTCGGGTCACCCCCTTCATCAGCAGGGCTTGGAAAACCCCAAAACATCCACAGGAGCAGCAACAAAGAGGCCACAAATACAGGCTGGGGGGTCGAGGTGGTTTTAAACCCCACCAAAAAACAGAAGTGCATTTATTTGGAGGGTTTGGATTTTTTTACTGGGTCACAGTTTAAGTTTCCCTCCAACTGGTGCTGAAGTTTATTATCATTTGAAGACCAAACTCTGGAACCTAAAGGTTTTACTGAAAAATTAATAGCTAAAATTTGTTCTTTTGCTTGCAAGCAGCTCACAGGACATTTCAAACCACTCCAGGCACCCTGTGCCCCTCCAAAGGCTGAGTCTTCCCATGAAAAGGATGGAAAGAGAGGGAAACCCTCCCCTCTGTGCTCACCATGAGCATGGGTGCTGTGATGCAGGGGTGATCCAGGGCTTTCTCCCTGTTTTTCAGAGGCAGGGAGACAGATGGGGGCTTGGTGGCCATTCCCTGGGAGGGGGAGGGACCTTGGCTGCATCCTGACCCCCCAGGACACCAAAGTCCATCTCCAGCCATGGGATAACTTTTCCCCTTTTCCCTCCAGGGTGCTCCCTGGAGGATTCCCAGCTCCTCCAGCCAAGGAGCAGAGCCCATCTCCACGTTCCAGGCCTTGGCTGGATGTTTATACCCCCTCTGCTCCCAAACTCCACCTTTCCATGGACATTTCTCGTTCTCAGGGGTAATTTCAGGCCTGGTCTTGTGCCAGCTTTTCCCTCACACCAAGGAACAGGGAGATAATTTCATTCCCCTCCAGGGGACAAAGAGAAAAGAGGGATTTTCCCTCCGTGCTTTCGACATCCCTCCCTCCCCACTCCTTCCCCAGGGCTCCATCCTCATCTGGACTGGCTGCATCCAAGCAGGATTAAATGCTTTATGTGGCATTATCTCCCCAAAATCTGCTTACAAGGCTGCCTTTAACTCTCTAATGGTTTGGGGTTTTTTTGTACCAGCTGGCACCACATGCCAGGAATTAAACCAGGAAACATCCCTGACAGGCTGGAGAATCCCAAGCCATGGACATCCCAGAGGATTTGAAGGTTTTTAAGGGTTTGGGCTGGAAACAGAGGGCTGAGAGCTTTCCAGAGCCTTCAGAGTGGGTGGGAATAGGGAGAGCAGTGGGAGATGGTGCAGCCCAGCCCTGGGAATGGGACACTGGAAGGGCCTCTGCTTCCCAGCTGTGGCAGATCCCTTCCTGGGATACAGGGACAGCTCTCAGCTTTTCCAAAGAAGGGCCTGACACCCCCTGCTTCTCCTGCTAAAGGCTAAATTCCCAAATTTCCCCTGCACCTGGAGGGACCCAGCTCACCTGCACAGCCCTGCAGTTCCCAGGGATGCACACCTGGGAATGTCTGGATGAAACTGCCTTTCCTTGGCTTTCCCCCCTCTTTTCCCATCCCCAAGGAAGCTGCCTTCCCAGCCAAGAGGCAGGACCTTGGGAACCCAGGAACAATGAAGCTGGAGAAAGGAAACGCAGCAGAGCAGAGGGAGGAGGAGCAAATCCACAGATTTATGGCATCCAAACAACTCCGTGCAAACTCCATTTCCCATTTATTGAAAGCAATCACAGTTAAAAGGTCAAATCCATCGGCAAACAGGAGCTTTGGATCACCCCAAGGGACACACAGAGGAAATCCAACCAAAAAACAAGGCTCAAACATAAAGGGACAGCTCCAGTTTCGTTTATTCCAACCTGTTCCCTTTGGCTCCAGCGGGACCGAAGTGGGATCCGGGACATCCCAGCCCCCCTTCCAGAGGGACTGAGCAGCAGGAGGCAGCCAGGTGATCCAGTAATTCCCACTGGAGGCTTTAGGGAAGCCCTGGGTGCTGGGGATGGGAGCGAGGGGGAGCTGGGATTTGCAGCATCCTTCCAACCTCGGCGATTCCCTCCTCCCCGGAGCGCGGCGCCGGCGCAGGGATGGGCAGGATTCACTCCTCGGCCTGGAAGGGATCCATCCTCACTGCTCAGGAAGAGCCATTCCACAGGGAATGCTTGGAAAGCATCAGGAGAAGAGGCAGGAACCTCCATGCATGTTTCTGGCTCTCCAGGTGGGATAATTAATTCATCCCAAGGGATTCATTCCTTCATCCCGAGGGATTCATTCCTTCATCCCGGAATGCTCCGGTGCTGCCTCGGCTCCTGCTCGTCCTGCAGGTGAAGGGTGACCAGGATAAACCCATCTCGGCTCCTCAGGGAGTGCTGGATCACTGGAAGCAGCAGCTGAAATCCAGCAATCCCTTGCTCCACATGGAATTGCATCCTGCTGTTCAGCTCCACAGCAGGGACAGCGTGGAGCCCACACCCAGCCTGTCACACAGGACGTGCTGGGAAATGCTCAAATCCTCCTTTCCTGGTGTTTTTATTCCATAGAAAGCCCCGGAACACTGGGCATGGCACGATGGAACAGTGCCACTCTGAGATACACTCAGGAAAAAAGGACATTTCCCTCTTGCAGAGATCCCAAGAAAATTCATCTTTATTTGCCCGGACTGTCTGCATCCATCAAAACCAATTCCCTGCAGCATTCCTGAGGACCAGCAGGATCTGGGAGATCTGTGATCCCATGGCTCATCACAGTCCTAACGCCTTCCACCTGCCTTCCCCAAAAAGGGTGGAATTCCAGACTCCATCAGGAGTTTACTCCATTCTGATGCCTCGGTGCTTAACCCCAGAGCAGCCTCTGGGACAGCAGGGAATTCCTGACCTCCAGCAGAACAGGGGGGATCCAAATCCCGAGCGCCTTTCCTTGGAGCAACCAGCCCAGCGTCTCCCAACGCCCCTTCCAAGAGGAAAACCAAACCAGGATCTGGGAGGATCCACCCATGTTTGTGCTTGGGAACCGTTGCCAGGAACTCGGAGGGGAGGGGGAAATATAAAATCAGCGGAAATCAACACCAAACCAGATCCCAAAAATCTATGTACAGGTCCAGTCCCGGGATAACGCGTGGCCGGCTCCCAATCCCGCGGCACGCGGGGCTCCGAAGTCTCCTCCAGGGAATGCAGCACTGCCCTATCCCAGCCCCACATCCAGGGACATCATCACCACGAATCCCAGGATGGAGGTCCAGGACGCCAACTTCCCGTTGCCGCTGCAGGGAGAGAGGGGAATGCCGGGGAGGAGGGGAGCGCTGCCCGCGCCCTCCGCCAGGCAGGGCACGTCCGGAGCGCCTCGCCCGCGGCGCGGCCTCACCTGCTCTGTGCCTCGGGAACGATGTCGTCCATCACCACGTAGACCATGGCTCCGGCGGCGAAGCCCAGCGCGTAGGGCAGCAGCGGCTCCGCCAGCACCACCGCGAAGGCGCCGAAGACGCCGGCCAGCGGCTCCACCATCCCGCTCAGCTGCCCGTACCTGCCAGCCAGCCAGGCAGAAAGCCCTGGGAACCTGCAGCAAGGGCTGGCACGGCCATCCCACTTCCCAAAGGGCTACCAGGGACCCCTCCCCGCCGTTCCCCCTGCCCGGGAGGAGCTCGGACACCGGCCACGCCCGGCCGAGGCACCTGGATTATTGTGACAGGCCAGAATTGACCCAGTCCAGCTGAATTTTCCAGGCAGGATCTAATTCCTTCCCCCAGCAGCTCTGTGGGATTTGGGGGATCCAATTCCTCAAACATTTCTGAGCAGCACAGCTCAGTCCCAAAGAGGACACCTGGCCACAGCCTCAGGCAGGATAAAGCCACATTCTTCCCACTCCTTTTCTTTCCCTCTAGGATCCTTCCCAACTCTCTGGACTGTGGGAACTCCCTTCCCAGCAGGAGCAATCCTCACTCAAGGAGGTGGGTGAGAGGAAAGGGAAACAGAATTTTGGAGCAAGGGCAGGAACACAGCTCCTGCTCCCAGGGTTTGTGCCCTTGACTTTTGCACCTCGGGGAAAAAGGAGGAAAAAAACCAGAAGTGGGGCTGAAATCCAGCCTGGATTGAAGAGAGGGAAAAAAATGAAGTGAGAGAAAAATAATAGTAATAGTAATAGTAATAGTAATAGTAATAGTAATAGTAATAGTAATAGTAATAGTAATAGTAATAGTAATAATGATGATGATAATAATAATAGGCAGTGCAGGATCTGAGAGCTCAGCATGGGCACTGAAATGGGATATGGTGACCTGTGGGGATCCAGAATGCATCCCCTGGGATCTGGTGACTTGTGGGGATCAGGGATGCATCCCTTGGGATTCAGGGGCTTGGACCTGAGCTTGGAGGGTGTGGGAGGAGCAGGACAGTGCTGGAAAGCTGCAGCACTCCCAGCTTCAGCTCCCTGTAATTCCAGAGGGAACACAGCAGACCCAGAGCAAGCCCATCCCAAGGGCAATCCCATCTCGTGCCCCTGGGAGAGGAGGGAAGAGCTTACCAGAAGGCTTTCCACGTGGAAAATCCGGCGCCCCGCAAGGGCAGGCTGACAGCCAGGCCCTCTGGGAAGTTCTGGATCCCAATCCCAATGGCTAAGTTCCTAAAAAAGCACAAATATATCCATTTATTTACGTTAGGGGCACAGCACAGCCCGGGATGGGCTGCTGGGAGCAGGGAGAAAGGGAGACTATCATGGAAGAGCTCCCGGCCCCAGGGCTGCTCATGCTCAGATTTAACAGGATCCCAGAAAATTCCATCCTCCAACAGCTCCATAGATTCCATCGGCTCCAGCACCAGCCCATGGAGCAACTGGGACCAGATGGAGGAGAAGAGACTTGTCCTGGGAGGCCCCTGAGGGGATTCCAACCCAAGGATTCCCATGAGCTGCAGCATTCCCAGGCCTGGGCATCTGGAGCAGCCCAGGTTTGAGGGATCCCTGGAGGGCTGGGGTTCCTCCCTCCTGGGGGCTTTGCCAGGGGTACCCCAATAACCACAGGATTTTCCTTTCTCTCTTTCCCCCTTCCTGAATCCCATGGAAAGGGAACCCTTGGACTTCTGGAGTCAAAATCAGTGGAGGGGAGAGCGGAGCTGTCCATCAGTCATGGAATCCCAGAATTATGGAATGCTTTGGAAAGGGATTTTAAAGCCCATCCAGCCCCACCCTTGACATGGGCAGGGACACCTCCCACCATTCCAGGGTTCTCCAAGCCCCATTCAACCTGGCCTTGGACACTTCCAGGGATGGAACAGCCACAGTTTCCATGGACAATCCGTGCCAGGGCCTCCTCACCCTCCCAGGGAAGGATTTTGTCCTCACAGGGAAGAATTCCTTCCCTGAGAAGCTCCCTGCTGGAGCTCCTGTGCATGGCTGGCACTTCCACATTCCACCCTTCCAGCTCTGCAGGGGTTCTGGATTTTTGGGGAATGTTCCAGGCACCAAACAGGGCTCGTGTTTGTGGCGTGGCCTCCTCGGGCTCCACAAACATCCCTCGTTCTCCATCATGGCTCTGCTGGGGTGTGCTGGTGGCACTGGGGGTGGCACTGGGGGACACCAAGACTGGGACCATCCTGAGGGGGCTGCAGCAGTGAGGGGTCGGGCTCCGAGGGGTCTCCAGAGGGATCCCAGAGCCTCTCCCAAGCTCAGTTCCTCCTCTGCCAGCAGCTCCCAGCTCCCTTTTTTTTTCACCCCCTCGTTTCCTATGAGTAAAATAAGCCTGGTGAGAAAAACCTCTCCGGGTTGTTTAAACTTCTCCCAGGGTTTACAGAAGAGGGGAGGGGAAGGGGGAGAGGCTCCGGGTTTCCCTGAGCAGGACAGGCCATTACAATCACAAACATTATTCCAGGCAAAGAGAGGGAGGACGGAGGGGGAAAACCATCCCTGCTGGAAAACACTGGAGCCGCTGTCTGGGCCCGGGGTTTTTTTTCCCTCCTTCCCTCGCTCGGCACAAAGCAGCTATTGCTGCTCCTGGCCACAACAAATTAACGGGGTGGGAGCTCTGAATGGAGGGGTCTGTGTGGGAACGGAGCGGAGCCCCCGGCCCGATCCCACCGGGAGCAGGGACCCCCGCGCTGACCCCGGCCGGGAGAGCCCTGAGGGGCAGAGGGAGGGATGGAGCGGGGTGAGATCCAGGAGAAGCCCAGCAGGGCTTTGTCCTGGCTCTCTTCCTCCTCTCCTTCCCACATACCCCCCAGGACAATCCATCCTGGCTCCCCAAAAGCAGGAACCAGCCCCAGGACAATCCCAAACCCAGGAACCAACCTCAGGACAATCCCAAACCCAGGAACCAACCTCAGGACAATCCCAAACCCAGGAACCAGCCTCAGGACAATCCCAAAAGCAGGAACCAGACCCAGGACAATCCCAAAAGCAGGAACCAGCCCCAGGACAACCCCAAAGGCAGGAACCATTCCCAGCCCTACAGCAATGAATGCCCCATGCCAGGGATGGATTTTATCCCTTTTCCCAAGAAATGTGGGTGCTCCCACAGTGCTGCCAGCCAGGGCAGCTGCCACCAGAGCCCAGTGTGAGGCCACCACTGTTCCTGCACGTGGAGATCCTTGTTCCTTGGGGCAGAAGGGACTTGCTGGGCTCAGCACATCCCTNGGACAATCCCAAACCCAGGAACCAACCTCAGGACAATCCCAAACCCAGGAACCAACCTCAGGACAATCCCAAACCCAGGAACCAGCCTCAGGACAATCCCAAAAGCAGGAACCAGACCCAGGACAATCCCAAAAGCAGGAACCAGCCCCAGGACAACCCCAAAGGCAGGAACCATTCCCAGCCCTACAGCAATGAATGCCCCATGCCAGGGATGGATTTTATCCCTTTTCCCAAGAAATGTGGGTGCTCCCACAGTGCTGCCAGCCAGGGCAGCTGCCACCAGAGCCCAGTGTGAGGCCACCACTGTTCCTGCACGTGGAGATCCTTGTTCCTTGGGGCAGAAGGGACTTGCTGGGCTCAGCACATCCCTGTGGCACCTGCTGGCCTCCAGCCCCTCCCTGTTGCCACCACGATCTGCTCAGCCAGCCACATTCCCCTCAGGACCACTCATTCCTTGGCCACTTCCACCCACGGGGAGCATCTCACGGCCGTGGGGACACTCAGGCCATGGGGACACTCATCCCCTCAGGATTAGGACGACTCCATGGAGCCCAGGGACACCTAAACCTTCCTGTTCACCTTGCTGGGGGTCACCGCCCCGAGGGCACCTCGGGGGCCGCCCCTGCTCGCCCTCCATCCTGGGAGGCAGCCCTTGGGAAAGGGGATTCGCCTCCAGCGCTCCAGGTGACCCCGTCCCAAGGGATATTCCCGTCCCTCCGGGCTGCAGGGAGCTCACAGCTCACACCTTCCCCAGGGCTCCCTGCGAGCAGCCAGGGAATCAAAGCCGCATTGTGTCCGAGGGGAACAAAGGCGCCTTTTGACGGAAATAGGTGGGGATTCTTGGAAGGCTTCCCCCGACTGCGAGGGAATACATTGTAAAACACGGGCACGGAGACACAGCCCAGCCCCAGGGAGCCCGACCGCGGGTGGCACAGGGACACGGGGAACACACACGGGGATGAGAGGGAAAATCCAGCGCTGAGGGGTTTGGGGTGTCCAAAGAGAGGAAAAGGAAGGTGGGGTGAGTGGTAGAGAGGTGTGGAATCAGATCCCATCTGGTTGGATCTTCTGGTGGAATCGCCACCCCTGGAGGTGTCCAAGGAATGCCTGGACATGGCAGCCAGTGCTCTGGGCTGGGGACAAAGCAGGGGTCGGGCACGGCTCGGACTCGGTCATCTTGGAGATCTTCTCCAACCCTGGGGATCTGCGATTCTGTGGAGGGGTCACCTGTGTCCAGCTGGGCAAGCTCAACCTACAAACGTTTGTCCAAAGGAAGAGCAGCCAGGGAAAGCCACACCAGACTCTCCCAGGGATGTGTGTCCTGTTGGTGGCTCTGTCACCGGCACCAGTGTGGAAATGTCCCCTGGGTGACTCTTCCACGTGGGTACCACGGACTCGGGTGTCCTTGGAAGCACCAAGGAGCCAACACACGCTGGATGTGTTACCTTACCCAGCTCTGCCTCAACCTCTCCATCTGTAAATAGGGGTGGGACAGACACAGAACAGCCCTGGGACAGCCATGGGATAGCCAGGGGATAACCATGGGACAGCCAGGGGATAACCATGAGACAACCATGGGACAGCCACGGGACAACCAGGGGACACCAGGGGACAGCCCTGGGACAGCCAGGGGACAGCCCAGGGATAACCATGGGACAGCCCTGGGACAGCCAGGGGATAACCATGGGACACCAGGGGACAGCCATGTCCTCCAGAACCAGCCCAGTGTGGGCACAGAACCACCAGCACACGTGTCACCCACAGGCCAGCTCTGCCCCAGCCCTCTCCAGAGCAGAGCCCAGCGCCACAGATTTGAGGAAGAAAAGGTGAATCCACACCCTCCTGGTGGAGCTCCCCGAGGGAAAGGCTCCGTGTCCCCGGGAACATCCCGGACCTTCTACCCCCCTCGCCTGCCAACCGCTCCGGCACCACGCTGGGAGACTCCAAGTTCACTTGCAAAAAAAAAAGTTGGCATCCCTGCATATTTGCAAGGTCAAGGCACAGAAAGCCTTCTATAAGCCTAAAGCCTTGTTTTCAAGGGCCTATTCTTCGACAGGGTGATTATGAAAGCAGGCTACATATTCTTAACAAGCCCCTTTTCACTCGGGCTTTCAGTTCCCCCGCAGTGGAGAATGTGCATGTGTATTCTTGCATGGCAGCCCTTCCATACTGTTGGGATTGTTATCGGCAGCCCTGAAAGGACCGATTGTTTGGGGTTGCCGCGATTACATCACGGCTGCCCCCGGGCCGCCCGCCGAGGTGTTTGATCAGGGCTCGCAGGTGGGAAGGAGCTCACGGGGCCCTTTCCCCGGACCTGCCCTACCTGTTAAACCCTGTTCCACGCGGCTGCTCCTTCCCTCTGCTCCCAGAGCCTCCCCGGACCCGGCACCGTGCAAGGGACCAGCCCCGATGTCCCCCAGGCCACCCCCAGCCACATCCTGACCCCTCTGCGGGCACCTGCTTCCCCCTGGCACTGGAGGTTTGAAAGGCAAACCCCCAAAGGAAGGGAGAGGGTGTTATTCCTGCAGATTTCTTGCCTCTGACATTCCAAATTATTAAAAAAACAGGAAAATGGGATATAAACCTGCAGTGGCTCCTTGTGCGGAGCGCAGTCACCAGTCCCAGACCCCAGAGGACACAGAAACGCATGGAACAGCATGTGCTGGGCAGGGATGGAGCAGGAATCCCAATCCAGGCAGGGAATGGAACAGGTACCCCCATCCTGGGCAGGGGATGGAGCAGGAATCCCAAAGCAGGCAGGGAATGGAACAGGTACCCCCATCCTGGGCAGGGGATGGAGCAGAAATCGCAATGCAGGCAGGGAATGGGAATGGAACAGGTACCTCATGCTGGGCAGGGGATGGAGCATGAATCCAAATCCAGGCAGGGAATGGAATGCCTTGGGTTGGAAAGGGAATTAAATCCCATCCCATCCCACCACTTCCATGGCTGGGACACCTTCCACTGTCCCAGCTGGCTCCAAGCCACATCCAGCCTGGCCTTGGACACTTCCAGGGATGGAGCAGACTCAGCTCCTCTGGGAATTCCATCCCAGGACATTCCCAACCTCACAGGGAAGAATTTTTTCCTCAGAGGGAAGAATCCCTTCCCTGAGAAGCCCCACTGGGTCTCTGCTGTGTCCAGCACATCCCCTGGAACACCACCTGCCCCCCTGCTGCTCTCCCTTCCAGCGCCGCTCCTCAGGAGCCACTTCCAGCCCTCTTCCCACCCTTCCCTCCCAGTTCCCAGCCCGTCTCTGGTACTGAGAGCTCCGTGTCCCACCTGGGGACTGGCCCCATGCCAGGCCTGCTCCCCCCTCCCTGCAGACCTTGACAATTTTTGGAAACTTTACCTTAATTTATCCCCAAGGCACCAGAGCTCGGTTCAAAGCCGTAAAACCTGCTCTCCCCTCCGAGTGCAGCCGTGAATGTGGCTGGAGAGCACGGAATTCCCCACTTTTCCCCACACAAATCCCCAGGCCAGCCCGAGTCCCTCCCCAGCAAACCTCAGCTCCTTGTTCCCACTCTGGATCCCGAAGATCCGAAGCCTCCTCCAGCCCAAAGGGAATTCAGGTTCTGCCCTGGCCAGGTGAGACCCAGGTGCTCCCCTGGCCACCACCAAGTCCTCCACCTGCTCCTCCACCCTCACTTTCCATGGAAAACACATCCAACATGTTGCCTTTGTTCCTCACCTTCCCCAGACAAGAATTTTGGGGAGAAAGCCAGGGACATGGAATCATGGAACTGTTCCAAGAAAAAGACCCTTCAGATCACCAAATCCAGCACTGCCAAGGCCACCACCAATGTCCCCAAGTGCCACATCTCTGTTAAACCCCTCCAGGGGTGGGGACTCCAGCAGCTGTGCCAGGGCTTGGCCACCTTTTCCATGAAGAAGCATTCCCAGTATCCAGCCTAAACCTCCCTGGTGCAACTTGAGGCTGTTTCCTTCTGTCCTGCCCCTCGTCACTCGGGAGAAGAGCCCTGGAGGGGACATGGCCCAGCCACTCCCTTCCTCCTCCAGTCCAAAACCTGTGCTGGCAAAGGGAGGCTGCAAGTGGAGCTCATTCCCTGTCAGGGCAGGGAATGCACCCAGGATTGGGTGGATCCCGTTGTCCAGGGACTATTCATCCCTCTGGAGTTTTCCAATCCTGCTCCCTCTCTGCCCGGTCGCTTCAGGAGCTGTTTGATTTCTGGCCCAGGCACGGGGTGAGGGTGCAGCTCGCCTGCCCCGCTGTGGGAAGCACAAAGCCACACTCCAGGAGCTCCTGACCCTGCTCTGACCCCCTGAGCAGCAGGAAAAGCTGGGGGAGCCTCAGCACCTCTTCTCCAAGGGCAGGAGTTTGGCCTGGGAGCTCAGGATCTGGCCGGGATCGGCCGAGTCTCGCCAGGCTCCAGCTCTGCAGGGCTGCAAAAGGAGCAGGACGTGAAGCCCTGGAGGTGCTTCCTGGGAAATCCACTTCCCAGGAGCTGGAATTGCACTGGTCCTGCTCCCAACAGCATGGAGGGGAATGATCCTGTCCAGATAAAAACTTCACAGACCCTTATAAACCACAAAATCCTGGAACGGTTGGGAAGGACCTCCAAATTCCTCCAGTTCCATGGAGGGGCACCTCCCACTTTTCCAGGTTGCTCCAAACCCCATCCAGCCTGGCCTGGGACACGTCACAAATGGATAAAACACCAGAGCTGCCCCTCTTCACCTCCCCACCCTGCTCCTGGGCTAAAATCCTGCCCAAGGAAAGATATCCCAAATATTCCCAGCACCTTCCCTTTTCCAGAGGCAGAGCCAGCCTGGGCAGGGGCCACCCCAAGCCCTGCAGAGCCCCAGCTCCAAGGAATGCCCCCAAATTGCTACAAGAGATCTGCAATGACCCCAAAAAGCAGAGTCTGGGGGGATGGAAATGGAAATTCCATGGAATTCCTCCATTTTCCAGCAGAAACCAAGGACATCCTTCCCTGGCAGCACCTCCCAGCTCCAGCCAGCAGCAGAAGGTTTCAGTCAAGCCATTACACCCCTATTTTTAAATGCCTTAAGACAACCCTCATGTGAGACCTCATTAATTCTATTTTAAACAGCATCAGCCTGCAAATAATTTCAATTTTTACATATTCATAGCAGGCCAGCCCTGAAGAAAGTGGGATTTAACGAGGTGGCTGCATCGATCTGGGGTAGGGCTGGAGCTGCAGGGAGATACAGAACCTTAGAAAGGTTATTAAAAATTTTTTTTTTGGAAAAAAAAAATTAGACACCCACAGAAACTGGGTGGTCTAAAAGCAGAGCTGGGATTCTGATCCACATATAAAAATGCCCAATTAATGTTTATGGCTCCATGCAAAAACCACCAATTTTCTCCATTTGTCTGAATTTTCAAACTGGGAGCACATTTCCACACTGAAAATCATGTGATGTGCCATGAAATCCTAGTGTAAAGTGCTGGGGTGGGGGAATGGTTTAAGGGGTGGTTTTTAGGGATTTATTGCCTGGATCACACAACCCCATCCCTTACAGAAAGCAAAAGTCAGGGAAGGAGGATGAGTGTGGTTAATAAACCCGATTTTCTTTCCTGGTAAAGGGTGGCAAGAACCCACAGGGAACCAAAGCCTGGGTGAATAGAGAGATAAAAATATGGATGTGATAAAAGCAGGGATGAGTGACAAAAACAGGGATGTGTGAATTTCCCTCACCCTCAGACTGTGGTGCTGGAGCCCGGGATGCCAAGGCAGGGCTGCTGTGCCAGGGGGGCACCCAGGGGCTCTCAGCCCATTCCCAGGTGCCCAGGTCTGAATCCTGCTGGGAATCATCATCCCAGAGCACAATGAAAAGTGCTGGAATGATTCCTTCCCGTCCCTCTCCCGTTAATGAAAGCTCCTTTGTGCTGCCTGCAAACCTTGGGAGGGAACAATTCCCTGACAGCTGGAGCTCTAAAAGGGATTCCAGTTCTTCATTCCAGCTGCTTCCCTTCTCCTGGGGGTTATTTTCAATTCAAAGAGAGAGGAGCAGGGCCCTGGAGCTGCTCAGACATCCCTGGGTTCCAAGAGGATTTTGTTTGGCATCACCTGGATCAGAAAACCAGGGATGATGGCTTTGCCTG
The DNA here is from genome assembly GCA_013398075.1 of Notiomystis cincta. Classification (NCBI taxonomy): domain Eukaryota; kingdom Metazoa; phylum Chordata; class Aves; order Passeriformes; family Notiomystidae; genus Notiomystis; species Notiomystis cincta. The sequence goes on from VZRX01006441.1 coordinate 79,183, forward strand.
GCCCTGCTTTGCCCCCTGCCCTCTCCCTTTTTATCTGAAGGTGCTCGGGAAGCAAAGGGAGCAAAGCTGGGCAGGAGAGACCTTCGTGGTGAGGTCCTGGAGAGCTTCATCCTACGGGAATCGGGGCCATCCCGTCACCCAGAGCTGCCGGGGCTCAGTCGTGAGGGAGCCCCAGGCCTGGTTTGGGGCTCCCCAAACCTCCCAGAGCCCTGCTGGCAACATCCCCGGGGCCATCCCCGCCCTCCATCCCCGCCCTTCCCGAAGGAAATCCCTGCAGGAACCTCCCCAGCTCCCTAAAGAACATCTCCCTCCAGGCCAGGCTAATTAAAAGGTGTTTAATAAGCGTTCTCCCCCTCTTTGTTCTGTAACCAGGGGCAGTGCCCGGCTTTGTTCTGCTCCCGTTTGTCTGGGATCCCGGGAAAGGTGGAAATCCCCCTCAGCTCTGGGTGGGATTTTCCAGGAGCTGTTCCTGGATCCTTCCTCCCTCTGAGCTCCGCTGTGGATCCACTCCCCACAGGATCCAGATCCCACCAGCGTGAGAGAGAAAATCCCACCGTGCCTTCTGCTGGCTCCCAGACCACAATGATTCCCATTCATTCCCACAAAACACAGGATAAAAGTTTTGCCTGGTTTCAATCTCCCTACATTAATCAAATCCTTTTTTTTTTCCCTTCTCCCCCCGCAGCCTGAGAGACCCAGCGTGGGAGGCAGGGGCTGTCCCATGGAATAATATTTTCCAAGCCATACTCCAAGCCTGCCTGTCAGCCCGAAGCCTCCTTGCTGTCTGTTTCTCCAGAGCTGGACAGGAAACAATCCGTGGGCACGGCGGATCCAAACAAGGCCGGCATTCCCAGCAAAAGGGCGGATGAATGGGAACCATTGTGCTGTGCTGGAGGAAACATCCCCAGCATCATCCAGGGGGGGAGAAAATATTTCTGTTTCCATCACTTCCCCACTCATTCCCGCTCCCTGCCTGGCTCATTCCCGCTCCGCTTCCCAGAGGAGATTTTGCCGAGGGAATTTGGGATGAGGGTGGGATTGCCCAAAGCAGGCTGAGCTGGGCAAACCCAGGAGTTTGCTCCATAAAACTCCATTTCTCCCTTCCCTGCTCCCAGGACCAGCCCCTGGAGCTGGCAGAGGGGGGAGCAGCACTCAGACCCCCAGGCTGGGATCGGGGTGACACCGGAGGGGAGAAGGGATCCATCCCTGCCCCAGGAGCTCGGGCTTTAGGGGAGAAAAGCTCACCAGATCCTCCTTTCCTGGGAAGATCCCAGCCTGGCAGGACAAGGAGCAGCTCAGGGGGTCCCATGGGACAAAGCCCCCTCAAACCTGTCTGCTGTAACCAGGCAACAACCAACGCCCCCCAAAAATCCACACTCGGCCCCATCCCAAGGCAGAGCTCCGCCCACAATTTGCCTCCAGCACTTTTAAGCTCCCCAAATTTCTCTGCACCTATGAATCCAACAAGGACTTGGTGCTCAGACCACCCATGGCTTATTGAAACTCCTCACTTTGCTTCCTGAACTTCCAGCCCTTTCTCTCTCATCTGCTCCAAGGAATTTATGGCATTTAACTCCGTATTGGTTTCATTTATTTGAACCTCCCCTGGCCTCGGGAAGAGCCCTCTGGCAGGGGCTTTTCCAGGGAAAAAGGCACATCTGGGAATGCTGTTGGCTCCAGGGTTTTCCCTGTGAGGCCAGGCACCAATCCCAGGTTTGTGGAGAGGAGTGGGATGGGAATATGGATGTTCCCACCTCGTGTCAGCTGGGAGAGGAGCAGCACCCAGGGAATTCCATCCATGGATGGAATGTCATCCCAAACACCTCTGCATTCCATCCACAGGGACAGGAGCTTCCTACCCTGCAAGAGGGATGGAAAATAAAAATTCCATGTGCTTTTGGGAGAGAATGCATTCCTATTTTATCCCGATTTTTCAGTCTGAGTCAGACTTGCAGGGACTTTTTGCCTGCAAGCAGCCGAGTTATTCCCTGGAACAGCCTGATCCAGCTTTGTTTTGGATGGAAGTGGAGAAGCAGCGGTGCCCTGCCCGTGCCAGGAGCACAGGGAAGGAGCCCCAGGATCCCAGAGCAACATTGCCACGTGAGCTTCCCAAGATCCAAGCAAAAAATGCACTGAAAATCCAGGTTTTGGCATTCCCCAGGCTTGATTTTTCAGCTTGAACAACCACCTTGGATCAAATATTTCCAATCAGACCCAGGAGTGACACTGAAATAACCCCGAGGCCACGGGATGGGCCACTGGGAGCTGCACCCACACAGCACACAGAGATATTCCCACTGTGAGAGCATCCCTGGAGCCTTCACCTCCCAGCTGGAAAACAGCTCAGCCAGAGCAAAACCACACCTGGCAGGCAGAGAATCAGCCAGGGATGCAGGGAAGAGCCATCCCACCTGCTGGAAACACGGAGCTGCGATTCCTTACGGATGAGGAAATCGCCCAGACAGGCACTGGCAGAGAAATCCAACTGCTTCCAAGTTAATTGTGCTCCAGACTCCCTTTTCCTGCCCAAATCAGCCAGCCAAAGTCCAGGCACTGCTCACCCACACACCCTCATCCTCCTCCTCAAGGCAGGGGGTGTCTCTAACACATTCCCAAATCTTTCTCCCGTTAAGAGCAAATTCCCTGGCACAGGGATTTTTTTTCCAGCAGGTTTCTGTTCCCTCTGCAGCCTGACCCAGGCACACTCCCGAGTTCCTGCAATCCTGAAATTCATTTTATGGCGAATTTCTCCTTGACAGGAAAAAAGGAAAAGTCCTCAGGAAGCAGCAACGCTCCATAAGAAAACGGATTTGGCTTTTGTGAGCTCGCCTCCAGCACGGGGATGAGCTGCCTGCAGACAGCAAAAATCCTCCTGGGGGATTTGGGAGGTGCAGATTTAGGATTTGGGAGGCTCCTGCATCCCAGTTATCTCTCAGGATCACACTCTGCTCCCACAAAGGGGGATAAGTAGTCTCTCTTCAAAGGAAGAGCTTCTGATGGGAAAAAGGGAGGAAAAGGGAGACCAAGGAGCCCATTCCCCTTCTAATCCCAGGCTTCCAGCCAGGAGCTCCACATGAGATGCAGGAGGGGAGGTGCTGCAGGCTCCTGGGTGTGGGTCCCTGACAGTCCTGGGTATAATCCCTCAGCTTCCCAGCATCCCAGCCCATGAGATGAGGGGCTCAGGATGGCCCTGGAGATCCCTGCTGGTGCTTCCATCCTGGAACAGACCCAGGAGGGACTTGGAGAGAGGGAGACCCGGGAGTGTGGTGGCAGCAGGGACCCGCCCTGGTCCCTCTCCTGCTACATCCAGCCTTGGGAAAGCCACTGGCAGAGGGAGCAGGGACAGACAGCTCTGCCTGTCCCACTGTCTGTCCCCTGCCTGTCCCCTGCTTGTCCTCC
>VZRX01006441.1:84710-116571 GCA_013398075.1 Notiomystis cincta
CCCAGGGTGCTCCAAGCCCTGTCCAGCCTGGCCCTGGGCACTTCCAGGGATCCAGGGGCAGCCACAGCTTCTCTGGGAATTCCATCCCAGCCCCTCCCAAGGAAAATTCCTTCCCAATATCTCACCTAACCTTGCCCTCTGGCAGTGGGGAGGCATCCCCATCCCCATCCCCATCCCCATCCCCATCCCCATCCCCATCCCCATCCCCTGTGTCCAGACTCTCAGGCTCCAGGTGGGTTCTCCCCACCTATGAAAATCCCGGCCAGGCCAGGGGCTCTGGTCGAGCTCCAGCTCCCAGAGGATCCCGGAGGAGGCAGGTCGCAGGAACAGAGCCTGCACACCCGGTGGCAGCAAAGAAACGCGGAGGAGGAGGAGGGGAAGGGCCGAGAGACGGGCGGGAGGGAGCATCCCGGGGATTCTGCAGCGCGCAGCGAAGGCAGGACCCTGCCGGAGCCCAGGGAGCCTCGGGATGGCCGAGCTGATCCAGCACGTCAAAGCCCAGGTGTGTTAAAAGGTGACATTCCCTAATTATCATTTTCGGGGTTGAGGAAATCCTGGGATGTGCCCCTGACTGAGACCATCCCGGTGGGGCTGCACCTGCTCCGCCCACACCCCTTTTGGAAAATCCTCTCTTTGGAGCCCACCAGCACAGGGGAGAGTCCTCAGCCCTGGAAAAGCCCTTTGGGATCCCTGCAAAGCGCCGGGAACAGGGCGTTAACCTCATCCAAACAAGATGCCGGGAAGGAATTCTTCCCTGCGAGGGCGGGGCGGCCCCAGGTTTGCAGGAACGACCCTTCCCGGGAGGCTCAGCCCCTGCTGGGCTTGGCCACACCCGGGGGAGGAGAAGCGGAACGGAGGAGGGAAACTGAGTCAGGGGGCTGCTCCATTAAAATGCCATTCCAAAGGAATGGATGCGAGGGGGGTCCCTCAGGGATCAGCTTCCCCTCTGGATGTGCCCAGAGCCAGTGCTACCTCCCAGATTAAATGCAATTCCAGCTTTATTTTAAACCCCCAGAGCACCACAGAACCCCCTGGAATCCTCCTGGAGATTCCCCAGTGGCTTCCCAGCTACCCCAGGGTGACAGTGACAGGCCCGCTGGTGGCAGTGCAGTGGCTCTGTCCCCTCTGCAGCTGACTGAATTTGCATTGGTATTCTCCTGGTCCAGATGCCACCTTTCATCTCCCATGATTAATGCCCTTGGAAATCCAGAGAAAGCACCAGCTGCTTCTGCCTTCTCAGCTTCCACGGAGCAGCTGAGGGGGAAAAAACTCCTTTTGTTCCAGCATTTCCAGAGCCTCTGCTGCCTTTATGAAGAGCCTTTTATTTCCAAAGGTTAGGGAAACAGAGGGTGAAGCTGGAGTATCCCGCTTTTCTCTCTGGGATTTGTGGCAATCCAAGTGTCTGGGCCAGGGTCCCCTCAGCCAGGGATGGGACAGGGAATTGGGAATGGAGGGTTTGGGATGTGCCTGGCTAGACAAGGGGCTGAACAGCCTGGAGAGGGCCAAAAGCAGTGCTGGGATCCCACAGATCCCTCAGCAGGAATCATGGAATGGTTTGAGTTGGAAGGGACCTCAAAGATCAACCCTGCCGTGGGCAGGGACACCTTCCACTGTCCTAGGGATCCACAGCTTCTCTGGGCTCCCTGTCCCTTCCCAGGGAGGAATTTCTCCCTAAAATCCAGTCTAAGCCCGTTCTCCTCACAGCAGGTGAAGACTCCAAGGAGGAAGAGGAAAGCTCACGGAGAGCCCGGCCAGGAAGGTGCCGTTTGCAAGGCGGCCACCAAGAGGTGCCAGCAGCTCTTTCAAAGCCTCGCCAGCTCCTCCAGCTCCACTCCAGATTTATCCCTTTCTCCCATTTCTTCAGCCCAGTTCCAGCTCTGCCAGGGGCTGTGGGTGCTGTCACCCAGAATTTGATCCTCCTTGGAGGAGCAGGAAACATCCTGAACACCCCAAATCCCAGAGTGTGGAGGAGCTGGATGATCCCCCCGAGGTCCCGGAGAGCAGCACAGAAGGGTTTTTCCTGGGAGCACTGCCAGCTGCTGGCAAGGCTGGAGCAGGAATACCAGGACTCTGGGATGCCAAGAGGACTGAGAGCCTTCCCTGCCACTAATTCCAGAATCCTGCAGCCCTGCTTGGCAGGAGTGGGAAACAAATCCACCAGATGCTTCCCTGCTTCCCAGCAGCTGCTCCCACCCGCTGGGGGTGCTGCTGTTAGGGAAAATCTCAGCATTTCCCTGTGCCAGGGATCCTGCCTGCTTCGTGGGAGGTGGAACCAGGGCTGCTCCCAGCTCAGGTGGGGCAGGAGGAGGAGGAGGAGATGAAGGAATCCTGCAGGGAGCCATGGAGACACTGGGCAGGACATCGGGAAGAGGAGGGTGGAGACTCCACCACTCCTACTGCCAGCTCCAAGGAAAGGGATTTACCAGGCTGTGATTTCACTCCATCTCCACCTGGTTCACACATCTCCAGCTTCATCCCTTTTTTCCTGCCCTCCCTCTGGAGCTCCTCACAGGCAAAGCTCCCACGGCAAAGCAGCTGCCAGCGCTGAGCTGAGCACCCCCAGGGGCGTTTAACGGGGAGAAGGGAGAGGGATAAACACCCCAAAATCCCTCTGTGCACCTCCTGGGGGCCAGCAGCACCCTGGGACACTCAGCTGATCCCAGAGAGGGAAAACCATGGGACCATCACCAAGAGAAACCTTTCCCCACATCCGGCGAGCACGGCGTGAGGAAAACACGGCGGCACCAGGAATTTCTCCCACTCCCTTTGGCACCCTTGTGCTTCCAGGCAAATTTTGTCAATTCACAGATCTCCAACCCCCCTGGCATGGGACAAGGTGGGAGAACCAAGCTCCAAGGGGCAAAGGAAGGCACAAAAAAGCAGGGTGGGGTCTTACCTGGCACTTTGGAACGTGGCAGATGCGGATTTTCCGACGGCCCCAAATCCAACTCCCACTGCCAGGCCCTCTGAAAGAGCAGGGAAAAACCAGTGAGGTCCAGCCCTGAGCCCATCCCTCCTCCTGTGCTCTTGGGGTGAGCTGGAAGCAGGGCCCCAGCCCAGGAGAATCCTGCTCCTTCAAATCCAAAAGAATTCAATCCAGCACTGCCCAGGGTATTCCCTGAACCAGGGGTTCCTTGGGAAGCCAGCACGGAGAGAAGGCTCTGGATTGAGGAGTGCAAAGAAGGGGAAAAGATCCCAATCCCCAGCAGCTGGAATGGGATTTTCCCAGGGAGCAAAGCAGTGCAAAGCACCAAAGCTGTTCCTAAAGGCTCAGCAAACCTTGGAGCCGTGGTGGATTCCAGAAGAACCAAACCCGGCTTCTCCCAGGAGTCCCCCCAGGAGCTGGGCTAATCCAGGATCAGGCTCCCAGCAATGCCCCCTCCCCTCTTTCTGTGCCCCAAAACCAGCACACCACCTATAAAGACAGGCTCCAAAGCAGGAGGAAACCCAAATTCCATGAGAAAATTCCTACTTTGCAGATTATTGTATATCACAGCCAATCCCATAATTTTAAACACAGTTAATCCCACAAATCCCAAGGAAAACAGCTGAAAAACTCTTATTTTCAGAAAGCACTAACCCCTCACTATTTCCCCCCCCCTTGGTTTAAAATCCCCATTTTTGGGGGGTTTTTGCAGCCTCGTGGCCTCACTCCCCTCCCAGCAAGGGGTAGGGGGGAACATTCAGAGGACAAACCCAAAACTGTGGGGATTTTACAGCCTCCAAGGAGGGCCAGGTGAGCATTCCAACAGGTGGGAAACATGCCTGGAGTGTCTCCCTGTGTCCCAGGGGAGGTCTCAGGGGAAGGGCACGGTGTGTGTGTGAGGGGTTGTGTGTGTGTGAGAGAGAGAGTTCCCAGTTGCCATGGAAACACACCAGGAAAAGCAGCACTACCCGGGATAACCACAACATTCCCATCCCTGAGTTTGGAACTGGAATACTGCTCTGAGCTTGGAGCCAAGGACAGGGGACAGCCTGAAACAGGGCAAGGAGAGCCCAAATGGGCCCTAAACCCCAGCCTGGGTGGGAAGCCCAGGCAGTGCCACGGGGGCTGTGCCAGACCTGGGGGGTCACACATCCCTGCCCAGAGTCCCCCTGTCCCCACATCAGCCCCGGGGCAGGGCTGGGGGTGGCCCTGGGGATGCTCTCAGGGCTCAGCAGAAAAAGGAAAAAGGCACTTCCTGCCTGGGCACTGCTCTTCCCAAAGATCCCCTTGGAAGTGTGAGTCGCTCAGGGAGCAGCATTCCAAGGGAAAAAGCCTTTTTTGAATAATTCCCGTTGTAAATCGCTGGTGTGAGTGACAGGAACAGCTCTGGCAGAGGGGTGAGGCCACACTGAGCCCCGGCTGCCGAGTGGGAAACCGGCAATTCCTGGGAGCACAGATCCCAATCCCGGGAAATGAAAGGCAGCAGATGGTGCGTGGGGAAGGGCTGAGCTGCACGGGGAGAAGCTGCAGCGTGGGGGGGACTCAGCCCAGGGGGAGGAGGAGGAGGAGGTGGAAGAGGGGACACGGCAGCCTCGGGTTCAGCCAGATCCCAACGTCCCAGGATAGCACCCAGGGCTGGGACATGGAATGGTTTGGGCTGGACCCAGGGCTGGGATGTGGAATGGTTTGGGCTGGACCCAGGGCTGGGACGTGGAATGGTTTGGGCTGGACCCAGGGCTGGGACGTGGAATGGTTTGGGCTGGACCCAGGGCTGGGACGTGGAATGGTTTGGGCTGGAAGGATCTTCAATCCCACCCAGGGCCACCTCTGCTGTGGCAGGGGCACCTTCCACCATCCCAGGCTGCTCCAAGCCCCATCCAGCCTGGCCTGGGATCCAGGGGCAGCCACAGCTTCTCTGATCCAGGGCCCCCCCAGCCTCCCAGGGAACAATTCCTTCCCAAAATCCCATCTAAATCCTGAGCCAGTGGAGAATTTCCCACAGGAACTGCAGGACAGAAACCCCTCAGCTTGGGATGAGAGAGTGAAAGGAAAACATCCATATCCCACTTTCCCCATCAGAGAGGGATTTCCCAAGGAAAGCATCCTTATCCCACCTTCCACACCAGACAGGATTTTTCCAAGAAAAGCATCCTTATCCCATTTTCCATATCAGAGAAGGATTTTCCAAGGAAAGCATCCTTATCCCACTTTCCCCATCAGAGAGGGATTTCCCAAGGAAAGCATCCTTATCCCACTTTCCTCATCACAGCATCCTTATCCCACCTTCCACACCAGACAGGATTTTCCCAAGAAAAGCATCCTTATCCCATTTTCCATATCAGAGAAGGATTTTCTCAAGGAAAGCATCCTTATCCCACTTTTCCCACCAGGGAGAGTTTTCCCGAGGATTTCAGCCTCTGGAGCAGCTCCTCTGGCGCTGCTGCTGGAGCTGGAGAGGCTCAGCTCATCCCGATTATCCGGAGAACTCCCATGGAAAAGGCTCCCAGCTCATCCCAGAACAAAGAGAAAGGAATGACCCATCTCAGCCCCTGCTGGGGAGACATTTCCATTTAACCCAAACAAAGGGATTTTTGCCTCTCCTGGGCTTCCCTGGCTTTTCAATCCAAGGCACTTTATCCCAATAAAGCATTACCAGGGATCAGCTCTGCACCTCACAGCTCCCTGCAAAGGCCTTTTCCTCCCAAGGAAATGGAAAAAAAGGCTTCAAAAGCTCAGCCTGGAAGACTGGAGGATAAATGTGGGATAATCTTGGGACACCTGGATGCTTCCCTGTGCTGCCAGCTCCAAACCAGTCCTGACACCAAAGACCTGGATGAGGATAATCTACAAAACCTACACTTTTTTTTAATTTTGCCTAAAAATACCCTTACAGGAATTTTGCCTTAAAAAAGAAATCCCCCCCCCACCCTTGCAGGAATCTTGCCTAAAAAATATCCTTGCAGGAAATTTGCCTTAAAAATATCCTTGCAGGAAACTCCCGTGGGGATGCAGCAGGGCAAGGAAGGAGGAGGAGGAGGAGGAGGGTCTGTGGAAATGGGGAGAATGAGAAACAACCACAAATCTCACAAGAATCTCAGGTTTGGAGGGAAGGCAGAAGTGAAAGGAAAAGCAGGATTTGTCAAAAGCTTCTGCCTGAGGGGATTCCAGGGCAGGTGAGGGGAGCGTGGCTCAGCAGAGGGGCAGTGCCTGCAGAACTTGGGGAATAACAGCAGAATTAGGGATTTAACAGCAGGAAATGCTTTTTTTTTATGTGAGGAAAAAGAGTTTGGGATGCTGAGAAACCCCTTTGTACAAGCAGGGCTGTTGGCACCAGCACAGAGTTCATCCCAAAAAATTCATCCCTGTACTTAAAGCAGCAACACTTCCCAAATCCTGCAGGATCTGCACATCCCACAGCACTTCCCACCCCTGGCCAGGGCTGGGCCCTCCCAGAGGGACTCTGGAGATGATTCTCCTGGCTCAGCAAAGGAGAGGCTTCCTCCAGCAAGGTTCTCCAGCTGCCAGGGTCTCATCCATTATTCATCTCGCCCTTGGAAGAGCTGTTAAGTTCCTAGTGGGAAATTAATCTCGCCCTAATGAGGTTTGGATTTCTCCAAGAGTTGAAGCACAGCCCCCATCGCTGCCACTCAGAGCTCTCCCCCTCCAGGCTGAAGCCCAGGTCCCTCTAGGAAACACCATTCTGCCATTCCTGCTCAGGGATGAGCAGATTCCAGGGATTTTCCAGTCCCCACCACTGCAGCACCAGCAAGGAGGAGGTGAAAGTCACTTTGAAAGGCTTTTTTTTTTTGTTCTGTGAAAATGGATTGGGAGGGACCTTAAAGATCCCCCAAATTCCAGCCTCTGCCAGGGGCAGGTCCCAGTATCCCAGGGCGATATCCAACGAGGCTTTGAACAATTCCAGGGATCCAGGGGCAGCCACAGCTTTTCCTGGAAAAAAAACCTCCCAGACCTGGCTGCTCAGCCCAGTAAAGCCAGCCCAGGCCAAGGGTTGGAAACAAGGAGGGCAAATCCAGGGGGATGTGGCACAGGTGACAGTGGGCAACTCCAGGCAATGGATCCAGGGAAAAGCCAGATCCAGGGAAAAGCCAGATCCAAGGGAAAACCAGAGCTAGGGAAAAACCAGAGCCAGGGAAAAACCAGGGCCAGGTCAAAAACAGATCCAGAGGAAAATGAGATCCAGGGAAAAAACAGATCTAGGGGAAAACAGATCCAGGGGGAAAACAGATCCAGGAGAAGCCGTGGTGTTGCCAGGGGTTTGTGGGCAGTTCCATAGGATTTGGGAGGCAGGAGACCATCCTGCTAATTCCTGACCCTGCTTTAACCCCCACAGGAGCCAGCCCATCCTCATCCCACCCTGTTCCTCTTTTCTCCTCCTCCCACAAAAGCAAATCCTCATTTCCATCCTCAATCCAATCCCATGGAGCTGCAGCAGCTGAACGGGAGCTGACAACTCAACCTCCACCTGATTTTAAGATGTCCAACATCCCAAAGCTCCTCTGTCCTGGAAATGCTTCTCTGGAAGCAGAAAGCTCTTTCCCAAAGAAACCAGGCAGAGCTGAGCTAAAAGCAGGGACTGACCTGTGCTGGGAACAGGCTCTCCTGACCCTGCAGCACCTGGATCCATCAGGGGTATTTAAAGTTTCATTTCCAGCACGTAAATGCTTTCTCAGGCCGCTGCTCAGCGAGGCTTAATGTGACAGAGCTGAGATCTGGCAGGGACAAGGAAGGAAGGCAGCTCCCACATGCAGACTGCAGTGGAATATTTCATTCCAGCTGGTGAGAATCCTGGGTTTAATTGGCTTTTGTCACCTTTGTGGCTGCTGCTGCTGCTGCCAGAACACCACTGTGTTACCAGTGCCTATCACTGGCTGCCCAGAGACTGCCTCCAAATGAGTCTGTGACAGCTGAGCTGCTGGCAGGGGCAGCAGAGACCCCCCTGTCCCCCCTCAGCAGTGCCAGGCTGGGAGGAAACCTTCCCACCCTGGAATTCCCTCCGCATCGGGCTGGGCTTGCTCCCATTGCAGAGGCTCCAGGTGCCAGGGAGCAGCAGCCCTGAGAGGGCTGAGCCAAAACCAGCCCGAGAGCAGCAGCCATGGCTGGGGATGTCACCTGTGTCCTTCACTGACAGCATCACCCATGGCTGGGGATGTCACCTGGTCCCTGGGGATGTCACCTGTGTCCTTCACTGCAAGGAGCAGCAGCTATGGTTTGGGATGTCACCTGGTCCCTGAGAATGTCACCTGTGTCCTTCACTGACAGCATCACCCATGGCTGGGGATGTCACCTGTGTCCCTCACCTGAGGCCATCACCCCCACCTGGGGATGTCCCCCACGTCCCCCACCCAGTGCCTCTCCCGGCCGCCTTCCCCCACTTCCCACCTCCCTGCACAGCATCCCAAGGACTCGGAGCGAGCTCTCCTCGTGCTCAGAGGATGGGAACAACCAGATCTGTGCTGCCGAGGTGACAATTAACACAATTAACGGGAGCTTTAGGGAAGGGTCAGGGGGCCTTTCCCAGAGCAGCCTGCTCCTCCTGATCCCGGTGAGTCACTGCCCCGAACGCTCCGGATGGAGCCGTGCTCCCCGCACCCCTCCGACCTCCCTCCTCCCCGGCGGCTCGGGGCCATCACGTCACAGCTCCACAGCCAGCTCCAGTCCCTGCTCATCCCTGACGCATCCGCAGGCTCCCTCTGGAATTACCCCGGAGCCGCCACGGGCAGCGGCCTCGGGAGCCAAATCCCAGCTGGATTTTCTCTCCAGAGCAGAAACGCCGGGAGAAATTCGCAGCTGTTCCAACGAGCTCCTTTCCACCCCTCCGAGCCGGTTCCAGGGCCACCACTCCGCTCCACTTCCCTTAAATTCCATGGAATCGCTGCCCCACGTGCTCCCTGCACCCACCAACGCCTTCCCCGCACCTGCATCTTCCTTGGGATGCAAAGCTGCAGGGAAGCCTTTTCCTCCTTTCCCTTCCTGAAAATAACCCCTCCCAGCAGGGATGGAGGGTGCTCCAAGGGCCCAGGAACAGCCAGGGCAGCAGCACAAGTGGCAGGGGCAGGAGGAATGTTGGAATTCCAGGAAGAGGCATCACACAGACGAGGCACAGATTAATGGGTGCAGCTAAACCGGCTCCCGTTCTCACGCTCTGCTGAGCACCAGTGGGTTCCCAAACCCTCATTAAAGTCAACAATTGGAAAACAGCCTCAATTTCCACAGCCCCACGGAAAAAAACCCAACCAAAACATCATTCCAAATGAATGTTCCCGGCCTTTAATGGATCTGGGAGAATATTCACATAAATAATCACTGCTCTTCATAATTGAGATGCAATCCCGCACTCATTGCCCGTCCCTCGGGAGGCCGAGTGCACGGGAGCGCCTGTCCCGGGAGGACGAATCCAATCAATTTCTGCTAATGACAAAGCAACCAGCCTGGAAATCCCCTCCCTTCCCAGGAACTCCAATCCCACAGCACAGCACGGAACCTGTAGGCTGGATGCTGCTGCCATCCACAGCCCCCTCCCTCCCCCCAGCATTTCCAGCCTCAGATCCACTTCCATCCCAGGATCGGCTCCACCCCGGGAGGGAGCAGCTCTCAGTGCAGGGAATGAGCTCTGCCTGACCCCTGTGGGGCTGGCGTGGGGTTTAGAAAGCTGCAGCATCCAGGATCCCACCTGGGAACCGTGTGGATCCAACCACAAGGACAGCTGAGCTGAGGGAGCTCCTCTGGGAGGTGTCAAACCCCACGGATCAGGTACAAACCTCCCAGGGAGCTCCCTCCTCCCCAGGAGGAAGATTCCTTCTGTTTTGGACACCTTCACTGCACCTCAATGCCAGGAGCTGGACTTGGTGCCAAGGAGCACCTCCAAGCTCCATCCCAAAGGGAGAGAACTTGGATGCTGCCACCTGGGCGTGCAGGAATCTTCCCCCCAGCCCAGAGCAGCTTCCCAGGAGTGTCAGTCACCCTTCCCAGAGCTGTCACCACCTAGAAGCGTCTCCTTCTCACCTCCTGTCCCTCCTGCCCACGTCCCACGGCCGGGATTTGTTCCCTGTTCGGCTCACACGCTCTGCCCTGCTCCTCCTGTTGCTCCTGCTCATTAAAAATCAATCAATGCCAGCTCGTTAATGGCTGCCTGGCCCTGGGAACTGGAGAGAAAGCCTCAGGTGGAGCCCTGCAGGGTGAGCAGGGGACGTCAGTGTCCCCTCACTCATGACCTGGTGGCTCTGCCAGGTCCCTTTACTCCTTCCCAGAGCCCTCTGCAGAAACTTGGGAGCAAACTCGGAGGGCTTGGGCTGGACAGAGACACGTGAGGTCTCTCCCTGCAGGAAGGAAAGGGATGGAGCACAGGGATGATCCCGGGATGGGCTCAGGCTCGTGCTGGAGTCCGGGGCCACCCGGCTCTGCCCAGCACAGCACAAAGGAAAAAGGGAGTTTCAGGTTTCCTTGGCAACGTTCTGGGGGTTGGAAGCGTCACCTCGCGCCTGCCTGGGAGCAGCCCCGCTGCCTTTCCCGGAGGATGCTCCAAGGCAGGGATGCTCCGAGGGACGGGGCGGGTCCCTGGTGCCACCCGAGCCGATTTTGGGGATGGGGAACGCACATTTCCCAACAGCCAGAGGGAAGTGAGGTGGGGAATCCTCCCCACCACCACCTGCAGCTCCTCCCCAACTCCCTGCCACACCTGGGAGGGAAGGGGACACGGGTCTGGCCAAGCCACCAAGGGTCCCCATGAGACCCCCGGGAGTCCTCTGAGGGGAGGCTCAGGGAGCTGGAAAAGGGACTGGAGAACCAGGAGAGGCTGAGGGAGCTGGAAAAGGGGCTCAGCTTGGAGAAAAGGAGGCTCAGGGGAGACCCTGTGGCTCTGCACAACTCCCTGACAGGAGGGGGCAGCCGGGGGGGTCGGGCTCTGCCCCCAGGAACAGGGACAGGAGGAGAGGGAACGGCCTCAGGCTGGGCCAGGGCAGGCTCTGGGTGGAGGAATTCTCCATGGAAAGGGTGACCAGGTGTTGGAAGGGGCCGGAGGTGTCCTGGGAAGGCCTGGAGGTGACACTCAGGGGACACAGTGGGGATCAGGCACAGCCTAGACTCGATTTTGGGAGCCTTTTCCAATACCTGGAATTCTGAGACTCCAGGGAGAGCCCCAGGGCATGAAGATGAGCAGAACACGGCCTTGGTCCTCTCCTCAAGCTCAAGGGGCTCCTGCAGCATCTCCAGGCCCCCCAAAATCAGGCAGCAGAGCCTTCCCTGCCTGCACACCCATCCCTGAGCTTGGAGCAGGGCAGAGCCCCCCAGGAGCATCCCAGGAGCTTCCCAGGATCCAGCCCTGGCCCCAGGGCCCCCACCCTGCCGGGCTCTCCTCCCCTCCCACAGCAGCACAAAGGGAAAGGCTGCTGAGCTCACACCTCGCTAATTGTTATTTGTGATACACCAGTAACATTTTAATTAATCTGAAGTCTTCAGCATAACAGCCACCCAAGGTACAAAGCTGAACCAGAATAAACAGGGCTTGATTAAATACATAATTAATGTTCTACTAAGCCGAGCATATATGAATATTAATTAGCAGGAAGAGTCTGCAGTTTGGCATCTCCTGTCATTATCAATTTATCCTTTCCATTGGCATTCCCAGCTTTGGAACAAATTATCCAACCTTTCCTCCACAGAGCACTGGGGGGGGCTGGGCTGGGGGTTCCCTTCTCTCCTCTCCACAAGCCTGGGAACAAACACCTCCAGGTCCAAACCAGCTCAGCCCTAGGAGGGGCTCAAAGTCCAGAAAACAACTCCCTGTCGGCAGTAAAACAGGAGCTCATCCCCCACCAGCACAGGAGGAGAGCAGGGGTGGAGCCTGGGACACCAGACAGAGGGAACTGAGGCAGAGTTTGGAGTCAGAGCAGCCCCAGCCCTCCGGAGGCACTCAGGGAGCTCGGAGACCCAACGAGGGGAGGGCGGACCCTGCTCCTGCAGCATCCGGAGCATCCTGGTCCTTCCCAGGGATGTGGAGCTGCATGAGGAGGAACAGGAGGGGCAGAAAAGCCTCGGGAATGACCTGGGCACCTCTGGGAGAGCGCAGAGGAAGCACCAGACACGGCACCAGAGCCAGGAGCTCCTGCCAGAGGAAGCTGGAGAGAGCCCACGGAGACCTTTCAGCACTTCTTTAGGCACTCATGGGAGATGATATTCCACAGAAGAGCTGGTGAAAAAGGTGGAGAGAGGCTTTTCACACAGAGACAGGACAAGGGGGAATGGCTGGACAGGGAGAGACAGAAGACTTCCATGAAATGTTAGGAATCCGTCGTTCCCTGTGAGGGCAGGGAGGCCCCGGAATGGATTTCCCAGAGAAGCTGTGGCTGCCCCTGGATCCCTGGAATTGCCCAAGGCCAGCTTGGAGCAGCCTGGGACTGGGGCAGGTGTCCCTGCCCGTGGCCGGGGTGGAATGGGATGGGCTTTAAGGTCCTTTCCCATTCCGTGACTCCCCGGGGAGCTGGGAGCGCTTTTCCCAGGGCTCGGAGCATCCCCAGCCCCTCCCAGCTCGGCACCTGCCGCCCTCCGCAGCACGAGGAGCCCTCCCCCCGCAGGAGCCTGCGTTAATTAGGAGCCAGAGCCTTTCCTCTGGCGGGGCTGCTAATTGAGGGAGAGATTACAGTGTTTCCAAACCCTGCCTCCAGCAGGAAGCACAGGCACCGCCGCGGCTTTCGCTGGGAAAGCAGAAGGAATTCAGAGCCTCAAACTGCCTCGCACCTGATTTAATCACAGCCTGAATTATTTATCCCCAGCCTGAATTATTTATTGGAGCACAAGAGGTGCTGGCAACCTCTGTGATTTGGGACCTCGGGGTGCCAAGGAGGGTGCTGGTCAGGGCTTTGCCATCAGTGAGCGGCCCCAGTGCCACCAGCACCGCTGTGGGGCTGCTGAAAAGCCACTGGGACAGAGCAGGAGAGGGATTTGGGGGTTCAAGCTCAAGTGAGCCCCAGGCAGGGCCTGAGCCCCCACTCTCACACCTCCCTGGGGACAAAGCTCTAATACTGGGAGCTTTAGGAGGCAGGAGGGAATTCCAAGCCCTCTGTCAGCATCCAGGGGTGGCTCTGTGGCCCTGGAGGAGCAGTGAAAGGGCAGCTCAGCATCTCGGGGCCGTGCCAGCACTCACCTCCCACCATGTGAGACACTTTGGCCATTCCTCTACAGACCTGTCCCCTTTTTTTTAATTCGGAGTGCTGGCTCATTTAAAGCTCCTTTCTCACCCTGTCTGCTGGGCACCTTCCTCCCCCAGCAACACCTGGAGCTGAATTATCTACCCAAATCATCCACCTCGAATTAATTAAACAACAGAGGGCTGAGAAGGGAGAAATGTTTTGCTGCTGCTGACAAGCTGGAGCAGGTTAATGGCCAGAAACAGCTCGTGCTGGTCACACAAGAAGAGCAGCAAATCATTAACTCCCAGCTTCTTCTCGGGATAACCCAGCTCCAGCAGCACCCAAAGGTGCCCACAGCCACCTGGAAGGAGACAATTCCCACCCAGAGGAGCAGCAGGAGGCTGGAAGGGCCGGAGCAGGGAACGCCCACCCACAGCCAGGAGCTGTCCATGTGTTCCCTCAGAATTTGTCAGCCCCTGGGAAACACAGGAGCTGGGATTCCACACCCACACAGAGCCTCCTCACCCAGGAAAACCAGGAAGGAATTCAGGATGGATGTCCTGGCACTGGGTGGGAGCCACTCTCAGAGTCACCAGGCACAGGGTGATATGTGAGGGTCCGAGAGAGCCCAGCAGCTCCACCCTGCCAGTGTCCAGTGCTGGAAAAACACGGCTCTTCCCAAAGATTTCCTTGTTTTATCCCAAACTGACGGATCCAAGTGACACAGAGAAGCCTTTTCCTACCCTCCCTGCACCCACCCCAATCCAGCCTCCAACGTGAGCCAGGCACAGAGCCGAGAAGGGAGAGAGGAAAGGTGAGGGAAGGACAGGAGGAGGAGGAGGAGGAGGAAGGAGGGGGGGAGAAACCAGGAAAGAAGCCCCGGGAAAGGTTGTCTTATTTTACTTCCAACATCCCCAAGAACTGCAAAGCAGCTGAACGTCCTGAGCTGTCACAAATTCATCTCATCACCTTTTGATCACCTCTTTCAGCACCACAAAGCCCAGCCTGGCAGGACCCAGGGCTCCACAATTTCCCATCCATTGTCCAAATCCACGCCTCAGCCAAGGAAATAAACCCCAATTGCACATTCTCCTGCAGAGACTCAGCGCTCTGAAATGCATCTCTTGCTGTTCACAGACACGAGAGAGGCCAAGAGGGAGCAGAATTTGTTGCCTTCCCAGCGTCGCCTTTCCCGATACACCCTCGGGAATTACAATTCCCACCCACACCAGGCTGGCACGAGCCAGGCTGCAGCTGGTTCCAGGCTCCCCCCCGAGCCCCCTCCCCACGGGGGTGCTGCTGCCAAGACCTCACGTGGTTCAGCCCCACAAGATCTGGAACGGGATCCTGTCCAAAGGCGCCCACTCAGCGAGTGCCATCTGCGAGGGAGACGGGGAGGGGAGGGGAGGGGGGCTCCGTGTGATCCGCTCGGGATGAGGCTGCCCGGGAGCAGGGCTGGCACACGGGACTCACCTGGGATGTTGTGGATGGTTATGGCCAGGATCATCAGCACAATC
Source organism: Notiomystis cincta (assembly GCA_013398075.1). Lineage (NCBI taxonomy): Eukaryota > Metazoa > Chordata > Aves > Passeriformes > Notiomystidae > Notiomystis > Notiomystis cincta. Next base: position 99,299 of record VZRX01006441.1, read on the forward strand.
CGCCTCCAGCTGCTGCTCCCGGCCACGGCGGCTCCGTCCCGCGGCGCCGGGAATGCCGCGGGGCTGCCGGGCAGGGCGGGCCCCGCTCCCCTCCTCCTCTGGTAGGGCTCCCCGTTCTCAGCCTTGTCTGGGGACACAAAACACCGGGGTCAGCCCGGGGAGCACGGCTGCACAGCTCCTGCCCCCCTTCCCAGCTGGAAAAGCAGAGAGGGGGAACAATAGTGACCAGAGCAGGGGGTCCCCACGCTGCAGAGACCCCAAGGCAAAGCCCAGGTTCCTCCTCCTCCTCCTCCTCCTCCTCCAGGGATCCAGCTCACAGCCAGCAAAGCTCCAGCCTGGCTGGGCCGAGGAGAGGAGGATGAGGGTGATGAAGATGATGGGGACAGAGCTGCTGAGACCCCCAGTGAGACCCTGCCCCACGTCCCAAACCTGGCAGGGCTGCAGCTCCACTGCCTTTGCTAATGAAGGAAAAACCCCCCAACACTTCTGGATTTCAGCCCCTCCCAGAACACCTGCATTGAACCATCATTTCTTCCACCCCCAGAAACATCTGCCCTTTGCATCCCTGAGTAACTCCAGGCTCTCCCAAACCTCTGCTCCCAGCAGATCTCAGCTCTCTTCCCATCAGTTATTTGGAACCACACTCCAAAAACTCGAGCCCACATCTGGGCCGGGAGGGGTGGAAGGATCCAGACAAAGCCCACCCACCCCGAGCCCTTCCCTGCCCACCTTCAGCACAGAATGAGGAGCTCAGCTTCCTCAGCCTCCCCCAGCCATGGTTTCCAGTCAAAGACTTCACACTCAGACACCAAAAGTCTCCCTCTCTGGATTTATATCACTCCCCCTCCTTGACCTCCCAGCTCCAAGGTTTTTTGCCTGGACAGTGCCTGAAATCCTTTTGATGGGATGCCAATGCTGCCCTGGCAGGCTGCTGCCTGCTGGCACATCACCCACTCTGTGATTCCAGAGCCAGTTAAGGACCTGAGCACCACGGGGCTCCTGCAAATCGAGGGATGGCACCTTGGCAAGGCACAGGTGTCACCAACACTCGGTCTCACGCCAGCCCTAACACAAAGCCACACACCTGAAGCCTTCCCAGTCCTCAGCAACACTTTTTGGAAACACAAATCACAAATCCTTGGGAATAAACCCAAGGATTTAAGGCATTCACACAGAATCAAAAGACCTCCAAGATCATTGAGTCCAACCTGTGCCACATCCCCAGAGTGCTGAGTCCTTCCTTGGCCACCTGCAGGGATGGTGACCCCTCCCTGAGCAGCCCCATCCAACACCTCATCCCCCTTTCCACGAGGGAATTCCAACCTGAACCTCCCTAGGCCCAGATGAGGCCAAATCCCCTCGATTTTTGGTACCATGAACCAGCTGAAAAGCCAAAAACTCCCCCGGGCAGCAGCGGGCCCAGGTGGGTCCCCTGGTGTCACCTCCCCGTGACAGCAGCACCCCTGGGTGGCCCCAGCAGGGCTGCAGGGAGCAGCTGCCACCGTCACTCTGCAAACACAGCGATTTGCTGCCCGGACAAACACTGTCCTTGTCCCCCTGCACGGAGCCAGCTGTCCCCAGATGCCAGCCCGGGCAGTGACATTTGGTGGCACAGCCTCAGCTCCGCTCCAGCCCGCGGGGACAAGGGTAAATATTTGTTTCAAGCAAGAGCAGGACAAACAGATCCCACAGAGCAGCCTGGCCAAGGCACTGTGGGAATGCTGGCACGGAGACCCCTGGCAGAGGGCAGATGGAATTAGGGATGGAATTCCCTCCTCCGAGCGGACCACTGGGTTCATTTAATTGCTTGGCACGCGTCCCTCGTGCTCACAAACAGCCTCGTCCCGAGCTGATCCCGCCCAGGCCACCACCACTGCCCCACAGAGTGGGCACAACACGGACAGGGGGTCACCCAAACCCCTGTTCCCCACGGAGCCCCATGGAAACCAGGCTGATGTGGGATGCAGAGGGAGCAGGAATCCCTCTCTGGCTTCCCAGGCAGAGGATGAAGGGATTCTGGGATGTTCAAGGACAAGAAGTTACCTGCAAGTGCCCAAAGCCCAGCTGGAAAAACCACCAAGTGTTCCATAAAACACCACAACAGCCAGGGCAGATTTTCATGGAATCCTGGAGTGGTTTGGGTGAGAAGGGACCTCAAAGCTCACCCAGTGCCACCCTTGCCATGGTCACAGACACCTCCCATTGTCCCAGGCTACTCCAGCCTGGCCTTGGGCACTTCCAGGGGTCCAGGGGCAGCCACAGCTGCTCTGGGCACCCTGTGCCAGGGCCTGCCCACCCTCCCAGCCAGGAATTCCTTCCCAATATCCCATCTAATCCTCCTCTCTTGCAGGCTGAAGCCCATGAATAAAAACAAACCCCAGCTCCGCTCTGTGGCTTCACTTCTGGTGCTCAGTCCCAGCTCACTTCTACCAGGTACCGTGTTAATGATTATTTTATATACTATTTTTAATTGGCCTGCTTGCTCCTGTTTGGGGAGAAACGATGAAAAATTGCCTTTTCCAAGCATATCCAAAGCCCCTCCAAGGCCAGTGGTGCCAATGGATGGGGGGATGCCACGGGGGTGAGGAAAACAGGTGGAAATGAAAAAGAATTGGTGCAACTTTTCCAAGGAAAGTGCTGCAGGAGGGTTGGAGGCACAGTCTGGACACAAAACCACCTCCCCTGTAAACGATCCCTGAGGATGAAGTCGGCAACACCAAAAGCAGGGAGACAATCCCGGCATGGTTTCCCCAGGAGTGTCCCACAGAGCCGGCTCGAGGGATGGGCTCTGCTTCCAAGTGCTGCTGGAGGAGGGGACGGAAAGGGAAGGATAATTACAGTGCAGCGATGGCAGCGGGACAGCCTCGCGCCGAGCAGCACTCCCAGCTGGAAGCGCCGCTGGGGGAACAAAACAGTCATTAGGGCTGAGCACGGGCTTGGCCGGGGATCAGGAAAGCCTCAATGGCAAATTGGAGCGGAGATAAGAGCAGAACAAGGGGCTGGGCTGTGAAGAATAGCTGACACCAGAGCCAGGCTGCTCCCAGAGCCCTGCCAACACAATTAGGTGGCAAATAACTCCCCGCGCCAGGGCCGTTATTTTAAATCTTGTTCACAAAAAGTCCTTTAGATATTCCACTCGATTTATCATTATTGAATTTCTCAGTAAAGCTGCAGGGCAAAGATTCTGCCAAAAGTTTAATTACATATGTGCAGCCTGCTGCATTTTTCATATCCTCTGCAGCCAGCACTGGAGAAAAGATAAATGGCTTTGAGCGCGGCTTAAACTGCTGCTGAAGTGAGAAAAACCCGACTGGCTCCTTATCAGCATGTGAAATGGTTTTTTATTTTTGATTATTTCTTAATGAAAACCGTCTGCCTTCGCCCTGAGCTCGGCTCTGGTGAGCAAACAGACCCAGGCGCTGTTGACTCTGGGCTCCAAACCCCTCCTCCTGCGCTCCCGCGGCTCCCAGAGCCGAGCCCCGGCCCGCGGAGCTCTCTACCTGCTCCAGGAGCTCTCCACCTGCTCCAGAGCCAGCCCTCCACCTGCTCCACAGCCCTCCACCTGCTCCAGGAGCCCTCCACCTGTTCTGGAGCTCTCCACCTGCTCCAGGAGCTCTCCACCTGCTCCAGGAGCTCTCCACCTGCTCCACAGCCCTCCACCTGCTCCAGGAGCTCTCCACCTGCTCCAGAGCCAGCCCTCCACCTGCTCCAGAGCCCTCCACCTGTTCTGGAGCTCTCCACCTGCTCCAGGAGCTCTCCACCTGTTCTGGAGCTCTCCACCTGCCCCACAGCCCTCCACCTGCTCCACAGCCCTCCACCTGCCCCACAGCCCTCCACCTGCTCCAGGAGCCCTCCACCTGCTCCACAGCCCTCCACCTGCTCCAGAGCCCTCCACCTGCTCCAGGAGCCCACCACCTGCTCCAGGAGCTCTCCACCTGCTCCAGAGCCCTCCACCTGCTCCACAGCCCTCCACCTGCCCCAGAGCTCTCCACCTGCTCCAGAGCCCTCCTCCTCCTCCCCACACTTAAGCCTGGCTTGAGGCTCTCCTAAGCCCCGAAGCTCGCAGTGCTCCAGGGCTGGGGCTGCTCGAGTTGCTGCTCGGGCTCAGCCTTGCAGCCCCTCTGAGGAGGTTTAAGCCCTGCTTTAGTCCCGGTTTAAGCCCCGATTTAGCTGCAGAGCCCCTCCAGACAGCCCAGGGGGCAGCAGGGGCTGGCACCCCCCGGCACAGGCTCCTTCTCCAGGCTGCATCCCAACAACTCCAGGCTGGAACAAACTCCCTAAGGACAATCTGGAGCTTCCCTTGCCTGGAGATGCTGGAAGGGAAATCATTCCCAGCTCCAAACCCCTCCTTCAACTTTCCCCCATCGATTTCCCCATCCAAGCCTCCCAACAAGGCTGTGCCTCACCAGGAATGGCTCTGGAGCTGCCCAGAGCCAGGGGAGGCATCCCCAGGCTCCAGGGATCCTTCCTTCAGCTGAACTTCCAAGGGCTGAGCTTGTTTTGCCCTGTTTGCCTGTGTCAGCTGCCACCTCAGAGGTGTGGGAGAAGGGGAGGAGAGGCAGTGGGATGCACCACAGACTTACTAAAATCCGTAATTAACTGCTGCTCCACGGCTGCTTGTGAGAATTATTTGGTGTTGATGAATGCAGGAGAGGCAGAAAAGGCTCAAACATCGCAGCTCAGAGCTCAGGTAAACACCTGGAGGGAGCAGCAGAGCAGCAAAAAAGCTGCTGCCAAATTCCTCTCCCAGCCCCACGAGGTCCCCCACCCTCCTCGTTCCCAGCAGCTGGAAATCTGGGCTGTTGCTGTCCCAGGGAGAGCAGGAGAGTCAAGAGCTCAGCCTGCCCCTCCTCTGCCCATGGGGAAGGGGACAAGAAACAATTTCCTAAAGAAAATGCAGAGGCTGGGAGCTGACATCCCTTCCCCAGGAGCACCAAGGAATTGCAGAGGAATCCTCACCCTTAATGGCTGAGATAAATCAGAATCACTCAGGAAATCCCTCCGATTCCTGAAGGCCCCACGGACACTCCTGGCCCCATTTCTGTGCTCAGCTCCTCTCCACAAAGCCTGGGAGGGAGCTCTTGGGATTCATCCACCTCCTGCTGGGGCACACAGGGATCTGTGCCAGCCAGCTGAAGCGTATCCATGGATCTACAGAGATCCTGGATGGGGACCCCAGGGGAGGCAGGAGCATCTCTCCCACTTCCAAAGGCAGAGGGAGGCAGGGAGGAGCCCTCTGTGCACCAATCCCCCTCCTCAGCCTCTCCTTTTCCTGCTTTTTTTGGTCCACGAGGAAGCCCCAGAAGAGAAACTGGATCAAAATCCAGAGCCTTGGGAACTGGAGCCCCACAGGATCCCCCACAGCACGCTCTGCTTCCCGAGGACACTGGGCCTGGCTTCCCTCAGCTTTCCCTGGTTTTAAAGGGATTCTGGCAGCACTCAGGGCTGAAGCCATCAGCACCACTGCTCTCCAAGTGCCCCTCAGCAGCCAAAGCCATTCCCTGCTGGAATCTCCTCCTCCTCCTAAACTTCCCCACATCCCGGTTTTCTTCATCCTTTCCCCCACTGCAGCAGGAATTCCAGGGAGCACAGAAGGGCCTGGATGCTGAAGAGCAGATGGGTGTTAGGGAGCATCTGCTGCCACGCAGGAAACGCTGCTCTTATCTCCCACCTCCAGAAGAGGTTTTAATTACTGCCAGTAATTAAGCACAGCACGTCTTGGGGGACCAACTGCCAGCCCCTCACAGACAGGTACAGGGAAAGCTGCATCCCACAGGCTCCCAGCCAGGTGGAATCCTGGGATCCACACCTCTGTCAGGCCTGCCAGCACAGATCCCACCGGAGCTGGAAATGAAACTGCCAGGGGAAAGCTGCTCTTGGAACAACGAGCCCCCAGAGCTGGGAAAACCTGGTTCTTAAAAAGTTTACACTCAGAGAACAAAAATGCTGGAAAAGAGGCTCCGTGGAGCTGCCCAACTATGGTCAAAATAAAGATTTCTTTTTAAAAATAGCTTTTATTTACTGCTAGGAAGCCTCGGGGTGCTTGAGCAGAGAGCACGGGCTTCCCATGCTCCGGAGCGCAGGGATTCGGTGGGAATGGGACACGGGACAGCTGGGGTGTGACTGCAGCCCCAACCTGCCGGCCCCACCCAGAACAAAGCCACTGCCCAGCCTTCAGAGGCTTTCGGAGCAAGGCAAACCGAGCTCCGGGGCTGCTGGGGCTGCTGGGGCCGCGCCCAGCCCGGAGCTCCCGGGGGAGGCCGCTCCTCCTCAGCTCCCGGGGCTGGGGCCCGGCTGAGCCCCCTCCTGAGCCCCCTCCTGCACCACGGCAGCCAAAAGCACCTCACACAGCGAGCCCAGCACCCCAATCCTCCTGAATGTCACCTGGGGCTCGGCACCCAAATCCCACCCCAAAAATCACCCAGAGCTCGGCACCCAAATCCCAACCCAAAAATCACCCAGAGCTCGGCACCCAAATCCCAACCCAAAAATCACCCAGAGCTCGACACTCAAATTCCTTCTCAAACATCACCCAGAGCACAACACCCAAATTCCTCCTGAATGTCACCTGGGGCTCGGCACCCAAATCCCAACCCAAAAATCACCCAGAGCACAACACCCAAATTCCTCCTGAATGTCACTTAGAGCTCAGCACTCAAATCCCTCCTCAAACATCACCCAGAGCCCAACACCCAAATCCCTCCTCAAACATCACCCAGAGCACAAAAATTCCTTCTCAAACATCACCCAGAACCTGACACCCAAACCCCTCCTCAGACATCACCCAGAGCATGACACCTGAATTTCTCCTTGAACATCACCCAGAGCACCCAAATCCCACCTCAAAAAATCACCCAGAGCACAACAACCAAATCCCATCCTAAAAATCACCCAGAGCCAGACCCCCAAACCCCACCTCAAACCTCCCTCCAGGAACAATCCAGCCCAAAAGGAACCTCCAGCACCCCGCACAGCTCCCCTAGCAAGGCACAGAGCTCGAGGGGACGGTGCCAGCGGGCAAAGCAGCAAAGCCCAGGTGCCAGAGGTGACACAGCACGTGGGGACCACACGTGGCCCAGCTGTCCCTGGGGTGCCACAGCTCCCAGCCCCTCCCTGAGCTCGTGGCTCCACGTGCACAGATTAATTCTGAGGCGGGAGCGGTGGCCCCACGTTCGGTGTCATTACATGCACCAGGTCCTTTTAAGCAAACTAATTCCTGCTCCCTTCGAGAGCTCCTGAAAGAGCTCCCGGTAGGTGAAGTGCTTGGCTGATTCGTTTGATGCTGAGGTTTCACACGTCCCAGTTAATTTAATCACTGCTCTTCCCCGAGCCACGCCCGCATCTCCTGGCCTTGGCAGGGAACCCACGGGAGAGGGATCAGGCATGGAGAATCTCTGAAGGAAGGCAGGAAAACCCACAGGCTCGCTCTCCACTTGGAAAGAGAAGTGGGGTTTTATCAGGAGCTATGAAGGAAGCTGGAGCCAGGGGGGGACAGGGTTGGTGCTGCCCTGTGGGCTTGGCACAGCCTTCTCCTGCCATTCCCTCGGGATCCTGCCATTCCCTCGGGATCCTGCTGCCATCCCAGCGCCCCCAGGAACACCTGCACACAAGCCAGCTGTGCCTCCTGCCCAGCGTTGCCCCCACACACCTGAATTAATCCAATTAATCCACGTTATTCCCAGCTTGTCTTCCCTGCGCCCTTCCCTCCTGCCTGTGTCCTTTTAATTAGAGCTGAAGGAGGGAAATCCGTGGAATTTGGGCTGGCACAGGCTCCAGGAGCAGCTGTGAGGACNGCTGCCATCCCAGCGCCCCCAGGAACACCTGCACACAAGCCAGCTGTGCCTCCTGCCCAGCGTTGCCCCCACACACCTGAATTAATCCAATTAATCCACGTTATTCCCAGCTTGTCTTCCCTGCGCCCTTCCCTCCTGCCTGTGTCCTTTTAATTAGAGCTGAAGGAGGGAAATCCGTGGAATTTGGGCTGGCACAGGCTCCAGGAGCAGCTGTGAGGACGAACATAGCCACACATCCCAGCTGTTGGAATGCCAGGGTTAGTCCCACTTGGATTTCACCATTTCCTCACAGCACTTCCAAGACACCGAAGCAGGGGCAGGATGAGCAGCTCAATTCTTGTTCTCCATAACTCCCCTCCTTCTTTCCCCCTGGCATTCCCACTATCCAAGTCACCTGCTGCTCCTTTCATTCCAGAAGGATGCAGTGGCTTCAGTTGGAAAAGCTTTCTTTGCACATTAATGAAATTAAATTTAAAAATGAAAATAAATTAATAAAAGCATTAGATCCCACAGGTTTGAGTAGAGGCAGAAGTGACCAATGGAGTGGTGCCCAAAATAATGGAATTGTTTGGGTTGAAAGGGACCTTAAAGCCCACCCAGTTCCACAGGGATACTTCCCACTGTCCCAGGCTGATCCAAATCCTGTCCAATCCAGCCTTGGACACTTCCAGGGATCCAGGAGCGGCCACAGCTTCTCTGGGCACCCTGTGCCAGGGCCTGCCCACCCTCCCAGCCAGGAATTCCTTCCCAATATCCCACCTATCCCTGCCCTCTGGCAGTTTAAAACTCCTTCCCCCTGCAGGACAGCTCCTTACAAGCCAATTCCTGGAAGGAATTCCTCCATTCCTGCATTTGCTGCTCAGCAGCTCCTAGAGCTCTGGGATAAAACCACAGCTGGAGAGACACATCTGGAATTCCCATCCTCATCCCCACCCAGCACAGGGAAGCAGCACTGAATTCCCAGTCTGGAGCTGGCAGGGCCGAGTGCACGCCTGGGAAAAGGGGGCCCCTCTCAGAGCAAGAAAAATAAAATAAGGAATCGATTTCTGAGGAAAATAAATCAAGTACTCCTTTGTTCTCAAGCCCTTGGATTTGCAAAATCAATCCCAGCTCCCTCTGGAGGGACGAGATTGGATCTTTGCCTGTTGTCCAGGAATAACCAAAGCACGAGGCTGCTCCAGGAGCACAATCCATCACTCACAGGACAGTGGGATTGGGAGTGGGATACCCTGGGGTACCACAGCCCCTGCAGGAATCACACCCCCTCGAGGCACAGAAACAAATCCCAGCAGAACAACAGGACTGTTGCACACACACTGGATTTCAAAGGGACTGTGGGATGGCAGGAGACTGGGAGAGGAGGTGGTGGTGGGACCCCACATCATCCTTCCCATGGGACCCTGAATCCCCCACAGAGGGGCTGGATCCCAACAAATCCCAGAGGGAGCAGAGCAGGAGATTCCCCACCTCCCACTTCAGAGGAGCAGGAAAAACCTGCAGCAGGAAAACATGGACAGGGCAGGAAATGGATTTGAAGGGAGCCCTGCTGGCTGAGCAGGAGACACTTCCCACATTCCTGACAGGATCCCAGTTTTATTCCATGTGCAGCCCTGTTCAATGTTTCATGTTCCTATTTTTGGCTGTCTTTGGGATAAAAGCAGTGAAGCAAAGCCAGGCCTGGGAGTGACGTGGCCAAAGGGAGGATTTGGAAGGACAAGGCTCCGGCTCAGGGCCTGGGATTCTTCCTTCCATAAACTCTGATTTATGGACCTGGGATGAACAGCTCCGAAATGAGAACTCCTGGCTCTGGCAGGAGCTGAAACGGGCTGTGGCTCCAGCCCAGAAATGCGGGATGGCTCCAGCGGGATTCCCTCGCTCCAGCCCTGCGGGAAGGACGCGCCACTTTCCCGACATCTGTCCCCACAGAGGGGACACAAACTGTGCCCAGCACCATCCTCAGCAAATCCCAAATCCCAAATCCCAGGGGCTGCTCCCGGAGCTGGCGGAGGGCAGCAAACACCAACCCCAAAATCCATCCCATACAAAAACTGCCCCTGGGCTTTGTGCCAGAAGGAGCTGGGTTCTTTTCCCTCCTCAGAATCCACATGGATGTCCCTGAGCCCGAGGTGGGAATGCAGGGATGACTCAGCCGGCAGAACAGCGCTGAGCAGGGCGGGAATTCAGCTGGGGAGCACACATGGAAAAATTCCTCCTCTTCCCGTCTGCGATCCCAGAAAGGATCCTCTCAAACTGCCTCCAGCTGCCTTCCCATGGAAATGCCCTCAGCACCCCGGGCTGCTCCTGCTCCCAGCTGAAGGCATCTCTGATCCCTGCACAACCTGACAATCCCGAACCAGGAAAACCAGGAATGATGGATATTTTGCAGGGATTTGCACCCAGCAGAGAGGTGCCTCCCTGGGCACAGCCGAGACCCCTGAGCCACCTCGCTGCCCTCTGGGAAAGCTGCTGAGCTCCACCTGGAAAAGGATGGAATCACAGAATGGGCTGGGGTGGAAGAGACCTTTAAGCTCATCCAGTTCCACCCCACGGCCACGGGCAGGGAATTTCTCCCTATCCCAGGTTGCTTCGAGCCCCACCTCACACAAAACCAACCTAATTCCCCAAATTAGGATGGGACACCAGGGACTGCCCCCATTCCCCAGTTCCTGGAGAGGGATCCCGGGGTGGGAAGAGCCCAACAACCACTTCCCTGATGGATTTCAAATCCGAGCATCTCTCCTAGATGCCATGATTTCCCTCCCAGCTCCCAGGAGCAGGGAAGGCACCAGGGCCCAGCCCTTCCTTCAAAGGGAAGCAACGCCCCTTGGCAGCCAAGTAAATAAATAAGCCCCGTTTTAATTACACTTAATTGGGAATTCAGCGCTGCCTCATCCCGACTTCCAGGCGGTTCGCACCATCTGCTGCCACAGATCCATCCCAGGCCTTTGAAGGGAAGCAGCCCCAGCTTTGCCCCCCCTCTCCAGAGGCCCCTGGGGTTGGAGTTGGATCGTGGAGCATCACCCAGGAGAGTGGAATCAGGGCCCGGGGTGAGCTCTGTGCTGCTGGAGGAGCCCCAGCTGGGCTCTGGGCCTTGCAGATAACACAGATAAAGAGCTTTGCTTGAAGCTGGCAACAGTGCAGAGGAGAAGCTTGGAAAATCAAAAATTCAAAATCAAAGATGTTTTTCTGCACAAACCCTGCTGTCACCTCCCTCCCCCTAAGGGCAGCCAGAGGCCACTGGTGCCGTGCCCAGGTGATGGGGACACCCAGGGGACACACTCCCAGCACAGCAGCCCTCCTGCTTTCCCAGCCCACGGAAAAACGAGCTTGGAAAAGCAAAATTTGAGATCTCTGCAGCAGCTATTCCTCATCCAAACCCACCCATGCAGCCTCCAAAGCAGGGGGGGCAGCCCCACTTCCCTCATCCTCCTGCAGCCAGCAGCCTGTCCTCATGCAATTCCCATTCCAAGCTTTAAATCAAGGGGAAAACAATTGGGAGTCCCCCAAAAAATCCCTCTCAGTTAGGCTGCCTGGGGCTGAAATAAAAGCTCCTTCCCAGCCCCCAGAGGGATGTGCTGTGATGGGCATGAAGTGTGAGCAGCTTGGGCACTGCACAGGCTCAGCTGGGAAGCAAAACTCATTTCAGAAAGCTCCTCTCTAATTGGGGTTATTTATCCCCCACCCCTCCCAGTGGCCGCACGAGCTGGGGTTGGATGCAGGGATGTGCCACAAACCAGGCAAGGGGCTCCCCCCAGCCCTGCATTTCCAAATCCCATCTGGTCCATGTCCCCTGGGATCCATGGATGGCTCTGGGAGGCAGCACCAGGCAGAGGGGAGGCAGAGCAGCTGCTCCAGAGCTACAAAAGGGAAGGAGGATGAAGGGGAGGGGGATGATCTGAGCCAGGGCTCTCTCCTTGGGAATGGCACCAGCAGGAGCTCCCTCCTTGGCTGGAGAGGCTGGAAATTCAGAGGAAATAAAGCCACTGCATAAATAAAATAAATTAAATTAAATAAATCCACTGAAGAGGCCAGCAAAGCCTCGGGGGCAGCCCTGGTGTTCGGAGCAGAGCCCTTGTCCCCTCTGCCCCTCGCAGAGTTTCTGCCCTCAAGGTGGAAAAACCCTCCTGGAACTCTGTGGAATCTTCTGCTCCAGCCCTGGACACCAGCCCTGATCCCCAGGGAGCAGCCTGGACCCCTGGCCAGCCCAGGGCTGGGAAGGATGGACCAAATCCCAGTGTTCCCAGGGCTCCCAGTGGCATCCAGAGCCAGGACTGGGATGCACTGGGGGGAATTTCAGGCTGGGTTGGATCGGGAAGAGGCCACCAGGCCCTGCACAGCTCAGGAAGGTGCAGAGACACTGCTGACCCAGCAGGCACCATCTGGGGCCAGGAGAAACCTGGGGGGAAGAAAGCAGCCTGGGGAAAGCAGCCTGGGGAAAGCAGCCTGGGATTTTTCCAGCAAAAATGATGCTTTGGAATGGCCCTAAAACTTCCTTTCTGCATCAGACACCCCCTGTGGGCTCAGCACCTCCATTCCACACAGCCCTGGGCAGAGCCACAGCCCACAGGATGCCTGACTGCAGAGGCTCCCCCAAAACGTTTTCCGAGCTCAGATGTGCCCTGGGCACATCCTTAAATATCCTTATCCAAGGGGCAGCTCCATGCCAAGGCACCCCTCAGCTCTGCAGGGGCTCAGAGAGCAATTCCAGGGCAAAACCCCCCAGCCCCACTGAATTCAAGAGGAATTCCAGTGCAAACCCCCCAGCCCCACAGAATTTAAGAGGAATTAGAGTATAAATCTATGAGCCCCACTAAATTAAAGAATAATTAGAGTGAAACTCCCCCAGCCCCACTGAATTAAAGAGCAATTAGAGTGAAAATCCATCAGCCCCACTGAATTAAAGAGGAATTTCAGTGCAAACCCCTCAGCCCCACTGAATTAAAGAGCAATTATGGTGCAAAGCCCCCAACCCCACTGATTTAAAGGGCAATTATGACCTAAATGTGGCTTTTAGCTCCACAATCAATACTTGTATCTGAGAGAGCTTCCTGGTGGGAGGGGGGAGGAACTAAACCATTGATTTTTGGGGGAAAAGGCATCTTCCATCATCCTGTGCCATATCCCATGTGCAAGGGGATAAAAGAGAGGCCTGGACATGAACAACGTTCTCAGGACACCGGGAGCTGCAAGGAAAGTGTGGTGAAATTGAACTTGAAATCAGGAGGGAAGGAAATCTCAGCACAAATCACACCAGAGCCAGACATTCAGGGCAAGGGGAGCTGCTGCTCCAGGTGGAAAAAGGATCCCAGCTCCCAGGGAGGGTGAGCTCTGTCCCAGCAGCTCCCCAGCCATTCCAAAGTGGAGCTGGACTGGTGTGTGAGAGCAAATCCCCCAGCACAGCTGGGAGTCCTCACCCCAGATCCCAGCCAAGGTGGGAACTGATCCATTTTCCCAGGGCAGAGGGAAATCCACCCATTTTTCCACAGAGATCCCAGGGCTGCCAGCAGGCGCTGTCAGCCCCCAGCAGCCCAGGAACCCTTTGTGCAGCCTGGCCAAGACCCCAGAGGCTTTGAGAGGATAAAAGCAGAGCCCACAGTGTCCCCCAAACCCCTCTCAGCCCCCCAAGGCTGAGGAGGTTTGGGGGTGCTCAGAGCTGAGGAAGCAGAAGCAGAGCCAGGGCAGTCCCAGCACCCAAACCACCACCGGGCACAGGGTAAGGAACCAAAATCCCAAAGCAGCACAGGCTCTTTTGGACCTAAATCCATCCCTGACACTGCAGAGAAGAAATCAGGGCACCTGCAAAGGGCTCACAACCAGGCAGGCAGTCACTGGGGTTTTAAGGAGCTCTGTTTCTGTGCCCAGGACGTGCCAGGCTGCTCCACATGGCCCCAGGAGCACTGCAGTGCCCCCCAACTCCATTTTGGGATGGCTCCCACCCCTGCAAGCCCATTTCCCACCCCCCAGCAATGGCTTTTTCTACACTTCCCTGTCCTTACACTGTTTGTTTAGCTGGAATCTGGGGAATAATCCCTTTTTTCCAGCTGCAGTTTCCTCCCTTTCCCTCAGAGCAGTGCTGCAGGTCTCCCCACACCCCACAGCTCCTGCTGCTTTAATGCACAGGAGCTCCTGCATCTCATTCCACTCCTCCTCCTCCTTAGGGTGGCTTCCAATTATTCCCATCCCCATCCAGCTGAAGAACCAACTCCAGAAAATAAATGAATTCCTGTGCTGGCTGGATGGAGCCAAACCAAGCTCTGCTCCAGGGGTGCAGCAAACCAATTGCTGGTTTGGTTTAATAAACCTTGAAATCTCAGGGTTTCCCTCAAGCAGCTGCACTGAAGTTTATCCTAAGATTTGCTCGTGCTAATCCTCTCCCAGCCTCTGGAATGGGACTGAGCTGGGATTTCAGCCCTCCAGCTGCTCCCAAACCACCCTGGGAAGGCAGAGGTCAGATGCAGAGACATCCCTGGGGAGGCTCCTCACCCCGAACTCCCTAAATCCAGAGGGGTTTCTGGGGGCTGGTGACCCCAGCGGTGTCACACGTAGGTGCCACACCTGCCTGTCCCCCTGTCACCCCCCAGCACCACACAGGAGCCACCAGAGCTGCCAGGGATGGAGAGGAGTCCCTGAAGAATTCATCTTGAGGAATTCATTGAGGACTTCCTGAGGAATTCATCTTATCCAGCTGCAGAATGAAACAGGCTGTGAGGTGCAGCCGGGAAATGAAAACTCCTTGATAATTCCATTTGGAAAAAGGCTCCTCAAGCCCTACAGAAAACCTCCCTGGCAGATCACCCAGCAGAGCTGAATCAGGCTCTGGGATGAACAAATCCCCCTGGAATTAAAGATTGGCCACACAACACCCAGATCCCACCTGCAGAGCCCCTGGCACAGCACGGCTCAGCCAGAGCCAGGCTGGAATGCCACAGGTTGGCATCTCCTGAAGGATCAGGCTGCTGGGCTGGAAATCCTAAAGCCTTAAATCCAGAACAGCCTGCTCTGGATGCTTCACTCACTGCAGGGACAGCAGAGCTGGCTCCTCTCCGAGTAAATCCAACAAGCAAACCTTCATTTCCCCCATTTTTTCCCCAAAAGTTCTGCTTCCCCCATTCCCAGCCCCAAACACCAGGTGGCTTTTTAGCCCTGTAAAGTGAAAAGTGCTGATCCCAGGAGCACGGGCTGGGACTGGAGTGATGGGGGCACAGATCTCTGCCTGAAGCAGGCCTTTGATCCCTTCAGCAGGAGTTACCTGGCTCCGTTTCGTTTATTCCTTCAGAGCTCTGGGTACATAAATCCACATTTAGCCCGGACTATAAAAGCCAAGCACAGAACTCGGGCTGACAGGGGTGGTCAATAACCATTTGAAACGCTTCAGAAAGGGGCATCAGGACGTTTTTTTAATCAATACAGACACTGCCACAGGCATTTATCACCCGGGCTGGCTCCGGAGCCTCCCAGTGAATTGATGGCTCCTGAGAGCGGCAGTTTTCCGGGAGGAGCAGGGTGTGAACGTGTCAAAGTTATCACAGGCAGAGCTGAGATCCTGGAAAACTGGGCAACAGCCCCTTTTTAGGGAGGAATTTCACGTTATGTGAGTTCCAAGGGCTTAAGGAACCTCTTGGATGCACACGGGAGGCTCCAGCTGAATGACTCCTGTCATCCAGAGGGTTTGGATCCAGCATTTCTCCCTCCCAGCTGCTGCTTCTGCCCAAGAAGGGAGGGAGGGAACGAGAAGAAAATCCACCCAAGCTCCTGATAGGGGAGCTGGGCATTTCTCTGGAGGTTTTCCCCTCGGACAAAAAAGCTAGGACAGGGCTGGACTTCCTGAAACCAGATGCTCCATCCAGTAGTAAAGGGAAAAACGGGATTTTTTTGGCTCTGAGGACAAGCCCCATCGATGTGCTGCCCCAAGCATCAGTGCCAAGCACAAAAGCAGCTCCTGCTCTCTCCTGGTGTTGGTTCCCGAGGGAACCAAGCTCCTTCTTATCTCGCCAGCCCCTTGCAGCACACTCCAGTGCCCTGATGAAAAGAGATGCTACATGAGCAGCTTCTGCCTCCTCTCCTGTGCAGCCCCCTCAGGCAGCCCAGATGCACGGAAACTTCCTTTGGAGGGGAAAAATACAGCAAAAAATGGGGAAAATATGGCAAAAATGAGCTGAGAAAGGGGGTGATGCTGCTGAAAGGGGTCCATGGGGTGTCCCCATCCCACCCACCCCCTGCTCGATCCCCCCCAGGCCTCAGGTTTGCTGCAGCAGCTCCAGTTTAAAGGGAAAAAATACAAATTCTACCTAATGAGGTTTCTGTGCGGTGCCCCCAGAGCCCCTGGCTGATTTAAGTAACAAGTGAAACCAAATTTCACTTCTTAGGGACGCTACTGCAAACATGGGGTTCTTTTCCCAGCTAATAAATCCCTCTGGATTCACTCCCTGAGCAGCCAGGCAGGGATGCCAGGGCACCATTTCCTAAATCACACTCCAGCAAAAGCCAACTGAGTCATTCCAGCAAAATTCCCTTCAATAACATCAGTGACTTCACAGCTCCTGCAGCCAGAGGCACAACAGACACCACAGGATCGGGGAATGGCCTGGGTGGGAAGGGAAATCAGAGATTTCCCATGGGCTGGGACATCTTCCACTATCCCAGGCTGCTCCAAAACCCATCCAGCCTGGCCCTGGACACTTCCAGGGATCCAGCTCCTCTGGGAATTCCATCCCAGCCACTCCCCACCCTCGCAGGGAAGGATTTTATCCTCGCAGGGAAGGAAGGATTTCTCCCTCCCATCAATCCAAGCCCACTCCCTGTCAGTTTGCAGCCATTCCTCCTTGTCCTGTCACTCTATGTTCCTGTAAAATCTCTCTCCAGGAGTCAGACACACATCCCTGGCTCTGGGATGGATGAGGAGCAGTGGAGCAGCTTCTCCTGCTGCTTCCTCAGGCACTTTTTTGCAGTTTGGCTCAGCAGCCAGCACAGAAATTCCCGCTGCCCTTTCCTCCCTGGAGCCAGAGCTGTGCCGGGCACCAAGGCCGCTCCCAGCTGGGCACCAAAGGGATATTTGGGATTTTATCCAGCTTTCCAGCCACACTGCTGTGCCCTGCTCTGCCCCAGCACCTGCCCAGAGCAGCGTGGCCATCCCCAGGGAGGGGAGCAGGCGGCTGGGAACAGCATCTCCCAGAAGTGGGCTCGGGATGGGGATGGGGAGCGGCTGAATCAGCGGCAGGGGCCGGGCTGTTCCACCCGCGGCTGCCCTGAGTCACGGCTCGGGTTTCCAGGGGCTCTGCTGCCTGCAAATCCCTTCTGGGAACTGCCCCAGAACACTGCCCTGGCAGGGCAGGCCTGGCCTCCAGCCCCGAGCTGACCTCGCCCCGGGCGCGTCCTCCAGATCAAACAGCTGGAAAAGGCAGCGGGATGGGGATGGGAGGACTGGGGAGGGAAGGAATGGGGAGGGAGATGGGGATGAGGATGGAAGGATTGGGGAGGGAA
>VZRX01006443.1:0-19085 GCA_013398075.1 Notiomystis cincta
GCCAGCAGGAGCAGGGCAGGGGTAACAAGCAGTAAGACAAGGGGAAATGGCCTCAAGTTGCACCAGGGAGGTTTAGACTGTATTTAATGGACTTGTACACATCATGGTGCAGTTGGCAGGATCAGGTCAACAGCTGGACTCCATGAACACGGAGACCTGCTCCAACTTACATGATTCTATGTTTCTATTACTTCTTCCCATCACATTCCACAGTAGGTTTCTTTTTAATAATCTCTTCAATTTTCTTATAGTTGAGAATATTTGCATGGATATGGTATTATTATTACTATCTTCAGTTGTTTTACTGCTAAGCATTTGAAGTTTATGAACTGCAGTTGCTTTGATGAAGAAAAATATAACAACTGGTATTTAATAGTCTCAGTTGTGCAAATACAGTTAGTTATTAAAAATGGTATTATTCCTCTATGGACTTTAGTTTAGAAATAAGTTAAAAAATGCATTGTTACACTAAGAAAAACGTAAGAATAGTCATACATTTGTGTTGAGGTGATATGTGCATAAACCCCCCAATTCATTGGATAATGAAGTAGGTACAGTATTCTCTAGAAAGGCATAGATAAGATAAAAACATAACCAAACTCTTTTCAGAAAGCAAGCTATATTCATTTTCCAGAAAAACGAAATTATCCCCAATGCTGGCCTCTAAACACTGTATTTATAAGGTTTTCATAACACAAATAAGATACATAAAGTGCATCAAGTGGCAGCCTATACACAAGCAAAGAAAAATCAGTGCCACACATTCCTTAGGCAGCTGAAGTATAAAGACAAAAAGAAACCCCAACAAAACTCAAAGCCAGAAAATAGTTATAAAGAAGTGAGAAGTGGAACAAGAGAAGAAAGTTGCTCAAGGTGAAAGTAACTCCAGATAAAAGAATAACTCCCTCTTTGAACAACCATTTTGTTAGAATTCCTAGTTAAGGAACACTTCCAGCCAAGAGCTTTTGCTGTTAACTGATATGCAGATTGCAGGACACAATTAAAACCTACAAAAAAAGTGATGTAAGTCAAAGGGAATTAATAAACAGGTTATAATGACAAATATGTTTTTCAGTAATCATAAAATGTTTAAAGAGTTGGCCAACATTAGCACCTGTAGCCTTAAGGATTACAGAGCTTGGCTTGTGGTTTCTCTAAAATTAAAAGGTAAAAAAAGAAAAAAAATTACCTTAGATGAACCTAAAACTTATCCAGCAGGGGGATTTTTCTATATGCCAACCCTCACACCTGAATTTACTTTGAACTGAACTCCTGTAAATTTTCAAAGCATATAATGCCAGAGCACCCATCATAGAAGAATGAAAACCAGGCAACCAAAATATCTGGATTTTGATTCATAGGTCATAATAAAAAAACAAAACAAAACACAAACCAGACAAACAAAAAAACACTACCAAAAACATAGAATGGAATTCAATTAAGTAATTAGAGTAGAATTATATTTGAATTTAAGAAAGCACTGTTGCACTTTGATCCTTCTGCCTGAGCACAGAGTAACTAGAGCAACCTACACTGAATGTGGTGTTGCCTGCACAGATACTTTACACAAACCAGGGACACAGTTCCTCTGTACACAATAAATGGAGCCTCTGTCAATTTTCACAGCAGGGAGACACCTTTAAAAGACACAGGACAGGCTTGGCTAGTTTGAGAGTTTCTTCCTTCAAAATAAAACCACTGTATTTTGTTCCAAGTGGACTTTGACTCAGTTCCTCCAAAATCTTGTAAGAGAGCCACACCATCATCTTCCTCTTAAAAGTTTTCTTGTCCTCATCATCTCTCACCAAACTCATAGTAAGAATAGAGATAAGCCATCTCAGAACACACTCAGTTTTGGAAATCTAATCATTTGAGCATTTGAGAAGGTATTTAGTTTCAATATTTGTGAATATAATGAGTGAAAAATCTATGCTAGATCAGATAAGAATCAGAAACAGGACTTTTGGGTAAAAAAATCAGAAATAGAAAAGAAAATGTTCCTGGTCCTTTCTGCCTCTAAATGACCGCTGATCATTCAATCTTCTGACTATGCCACACAGAGTGTTTTTATTATCATCACAGAAAATCCAATGCAAGTGTCTGAAAAACAAGATGAAAACCATCATATTGTAGAGTTCTCTGGGCAGCTATGGTAAAAACTTTCCTCAGAGTGATTTTACTTTCCAGTTATTTCTTGTGCCAGTTGATAACAGGAGTGTTTGCATGCTAGCTTTCTTCTCTTTCTATTTTACTTCTCATTTTAATACATAAATGCCAAAACAGCACATCTAATCTCAGTAAGTCAAACATAAATCCTACAGGGACTGGATTTCTTAGGGCATATTTCCTAGTGATCTGCTCTGAATGTCAGTATGTAAGATATAATATATTCTGACATTTTGTATTTATGGTTTGGAGGGTAATAATCTATAAGATATGGATCAGAAGCAGTCTTTACAAGTAGGGTTTCCTAGGAAAGGAGAGAGAAGTTAAAGAACATCTTAAAATACTAAAAAGACAATTAATTCAATCAAAGATACTGACATTAGTGGAATTAAGACAGCTATGGCTGGTAATATTTACCAACAGCTCAAGATTTGAGGAACTAAAGATGAAATGTGGATCTTTCTACATATTTCCATTTGTGTCATACTGGTCTTATTTAATATCTCATTACAAAAATAAGAACTTGTTGACCTATTACAAGGATGCTGATGGAAACAGCAAGAGTTCCACTAGGGAAAAAAAAATTAAAACCCACTGTAAATAAACTGGGGGATAATGTATACTTTTAAAATACTATTTAAAATTTCAGAAAAAGGTAAAAGAAAAACTATGTGTGTCTGGGTGAAGGCAAAAGAAGAAACAACAGGTAACATCCCAAAACAGCAACCTGAGAGACCACATAACCCAGGAAAGTATTTAAGAAGGTTCTGCTGAAGTATGGAGGTGTATGAGTGACAGAATGGGGCAAGAAGCTTCAGGAGGATTAATTAACCACGTATCTGTACAGGCTTCTGGAGTAAAAAATGTCCTTTCTAGAGGCTATTTTTGACTTTTATGGTAGTTATGGGGAGAATTAATTGAATATAAGAAAGGAAAGAGGAGAAATTAAAAAGAGAGGAGGTTATTAAACAAAGAGAAACCAGCAAATTAAACCGATTTCACAACAGCAGTTCCAGTAATCTCAGGTACCTGGCAGGACAGGTCTCTTGGAAAGCTGATTTAAGGGACAAGGGAGTGCAGGAAACTCAGCAGTAAAGACGATACACAACAGGTTATTCTGATGGCCTAGAGAGACAAAACGGAGGCTCAAAAATCAATACACCTGTATAAGCATAGGGCTGAATTGAAGAAATACAGAGGGAGCTTTGACAAAGCACTAGAGATGAGGAAAGAGAAAATGTTACTACCATAAACTTGCTGGAACTCTTAAAATCTGAAAAAGTAGCTGTCAGCAGTTTACTGGCAAAAAAAAGATGGTCTTTAAATTTTTATTTTTAAAATTTTATTTTTAAATAGTATCTGTTGTATAGATCTGTGGTTTTGTTCAATACTTTTAATTAGTGACAGGCAGAGAAGAAGTAAACACCCTTTTAAAATATGTACTAAGTTAGAAGAGAATTAAAATATTCTAGAAAACAGGACTGTAATTCAAAATACTTCAATAAACTGGAGATACTATCCAGAAGACATTCCATAAATACAAATGTAAATTATTCCACTCAAGGAAAAAACCAAATCAATCCCACAAATGTAGATAGACTGGTAAGCAGAAAGACTGAGGAAAAAAATATTTAATCATTATACTGGACTATAAATTAAACATAAGGCAGGTTTGAAAGTTGCTAAACTCTGGAATTTTTAAATGACTGCTCTCACAGTCAAGTTAAGAGATGAGGAGTCTAAATATTGAACAATAAGAAGTTTTCTCCAAAACACTTGTCTAACCTGTAGGTATGCAGGAGTTACTGAAAAGTATAAATGTCAATAAAACTCCTCCTTTGTTCTTAATTAATTCTGTGTAATTTTTTTAATCCTTCTGATATTATTTTGTTTGTGCACATACTTTCAAATTAAAGACTCAATTCATTGAGACAGACAGGGCAGAATGAGTGTGTGGCATTTTTCTGCAAAAGAACCTGCCTTAAAAATTGTGTTAATATACAAGCACATTAGCCCTCTTAATGATGCAAACACAAAGAGATTCTTAATTTTGCATTGTGCCTAATACTTTAAGAAGCACATTCCCTGGCAAATCTATTTTCAAATAATGTGTTTTACTTACACTGATTGGCAAACAAGCCTCGTGCCTCAACATGAGCTGCTAAAACCACTGCAACTTTTTTGGGCATATTAACAATTCTGCTATTTGCCTAAAATGACAATCAGAGAAGGACTACAATGGATAGTGCAGAATTAAAACCAACCTTTTAATTAAAAATTAGATTTCTTGTAAGTGTAAATGAAAATTGAAAGCATGTACTGACCCTGGCAGGCTCTGCAGTAATTAATTCTAATCACTCCTGGAAGCCATTCCTAGTACAATAATGAAATTTGCACAGTAACTTTTTATTAAGACAGTAAAATTGATGCAGGGTAGTGACTTTATACCCTACTCCCACTTTGCTGCATGTATCAGTGGCTGACTGACCAGTGCGGATGGCAGCCGGCCCCAGGCCCGCTGACGGCAGCTCCTTCCCTGCCCTGGAAGGTGCACGGGCCCGCGGGCTCGTGATCCACGATCCGGGATCCGGGATCCGGGGAAAGCGGGCGGCGGACGGGACGGCCTGGGAGCTCCCCCTGCTGCCCACGGCCGCCACCGCACCGCCCCAGGCTTTGGAACGGCTCCAGCGAGGGAGATCAATCCACAGCCCCCCTGGGCAATCCACAGCCCCTCTGGGCCATCCACAGCCCCCCTGGGCAATCCACAGCCCCTCTGGGCCATCCACAGCCCCCCTGGGCAATCCACAGCCCCTCTGGGCCATCCACAGCCCCCCTGGGCAATCCACAGCCCCTCTGGGCCATCCACAGCCCCCCTGGGCAATCCACAGCCCCTCTGGGCCATCCACAGCCCCCCTGGGCAATCCACAGCCCCTCTGGGCCATCCACAGCCCCCCTGGGCAATCCACAGCCCCTCTGGGCCATCCACAGCCCCCCTGGGCAATCCACAGCCCCTCTGGGCCATCCACAGCCCCCCTGGGCAATCCACAGCCCCCTGGGCAATCCACAGCCCCCCTGGCCCATCCACAGCCCCTCCGGGCAATCCACAGCTCCCCTGAGCATCCACAGCCCCCCCTGGACCATCCACAGCCCCTCTGGGCCATCCACAGCCCCCCTGGGCGATCTGCTGCAGTCCTTGGGCACCTGCACAGGGAGGTTCTTCCTCACACTCAGGTGGAATTTCCTGTACATCAGTTTCTGCCCATTGCCTCTCCTCCTATTGCTGGGCACCACCGAGCAGAGCCAGGTCCATGCTCGACACCCTCCCTTTTACACACATTGATGGGATCTACTCCCAGTCTTCTCATCTCCCAGGCTAAACAGCCCCAGCTCCCTCAGCCTTTCCTTACAAAAGAGGTGCCATTTCACCAGTTCCCTGACCATCTCCATAGGTCACTTTCCCTCCTAAATAAAGGCCACGGAGCCCTCACGCCAGTCGAAATCAGCCCAGCAGTAACAACATCCCACTTCACGATCAGCCTGGATTTCTGCATGGGCTCCAGCTCCAGTGCACGACCTTCTCTTCTACTTTTACAGCTCAAACAAAACCCAAACTAATCCAGACAATTTTAAAATAACCACATTTCAGAACTAATACCAATATTAGAAACCAAATTACATTGCTTTCGCTTTCTTCCTGCTGAAAGGCAGAATTCAGCTTAAAAATAACTGTGACTGCATCTGAAATTACCAAAAGCATCCCTTCCACTCAGAGCACATGGAGGCTGCTCAGGCTTAGCACACTGAGATGCTGAGGCTGGTGAGGGTTCTCAGCAGGGCATCCCCCCCGGCATCTGCCACCTGCCACGTCAGCTTTGGCACCAGTCCTGTCTTCTCTATCTGTACAGGAACACTGGTTTAATTTACACTTTTTCAAGTAGTATGGATTAACATTATTTCTTTTGAAGTTAAGAAGCAGCCTAGAAGTTGAGAAAGAAAAAATGGTTTTGTAGTCTGAAAGACTAAAAGACAGATAAATGGGATGAGAGCTCTAATTTTAAAATGCCAGTTAACCTGGCATTCAAAAAAAAGTTCAAAGAACAGTTTATGGACTGAAAAGAAATTGAAAGACCTAAAACAATACACATTTTAAAAGTGCAAAAAATCTTTTCAATAAAAAAAGCCTTTAAATTGCAGAAAGGATGATACTCTTTTAGTATGGACTGGGGTTTTTTTTAATGATACAATATAGATTAAATATGTACTGGTATCAGATAAAAGATCAAATACACCAAGTTATTATTACTACCATTTAAACTACTTAGCAAAATAGAGTCTTTATTAAAAAGATATATTGAGGAAATGGTAACTTTGAATGAAGGTGGCAGAACAGACATTTGGTGTCCATCTCACCTTTCTGTTCTTCCAGAGGAGAATTACAGAATCACACAAACCCATTGAGTCCAACTCTGAAGTGAATGGCCCATGTGGGGATCAACCCACAACCTTGGCATTATCAGCACTCTGCTCTCACCAGTCTGTGGAGTCTGAAAAAGTCCAACTACAGCAGGGCCTCTCCCAGTTCCATTTTGGACACACCAAACAAAAGGCACCCACTGCTTCCAACTCTTCAATTCAGTTCTTGAACTATCAGCTTGTTCCAGGTCAGTGTTTGCCCAGCCACCAATCAAAAGGGCTAAAGCAAAGCATTGCCTAAACCACTAAAATTATCACCTTACTATTAATTAATATTTCATTAACCTAAAGAATCAGTGCAAAATGATCAAGACTGTCGTTTAATGTTTCAAATCAAATTAAATATGCAAATAAGATCCTTATTTTCCTCCAAGTTCAAAATTCTGTAATTAATAATTTCTACATTTTAATATATTTAATTGAAAAACTGAGCTAACTATAATAACCTTCCTAAAATGCACCTGATTATTAAAAGTTTCTTAAAAACATGCTATAGCAAACATATTCTAGGCAGGAGGGAAACTCCAATACACAAATTAAGAGAGCTGTCTGGCACATGATTTGGCTTTGGAACAGGCTGCAGTTAAGGCAGATATCCACTAAGTGGCATTAGCAACCCAAACACCTAATTTTGACAAAACTAATCATAATACAGAACACTTTACCTCCTACAAACAAATCGATGGAAAACATTTCCTTTGAATGATTCATTTTATTCAATTTTGTCATAAGCTGTGGCATCATTCCAAAAAGCATTAGCAATTTACTTTTCAGATCAAGACATTTACAAATATTTAGCAGGAGGGTCAGATTAGAAATAAAACCACCATAACAAACCTATTAAACAAAGCAACCAAAATATGGGAGCAATGTGAGTTCAAACTAAGATACATAAAACTACAGCAAGGTATTTTAAAAGTAGCTGGGGTTTCAGAAGTGCTGTAAATCAACAAGTCTAGTATTTCCTGTTGTGAAGTGCAAAAGTGTAAAAGTCAAACTAGATGTTTACTTTACATAAAACACTTCATAAAAAAAAAAGATAATTCTAATTTAGACATACTGATGCTACCTGATTCTAGAGAGTATAAAAGATTACAACAATTGAAAAAGTAAGAAAACTACTACACTAATTATTTCAGGACTTGTTTTCAAAATATTAATTGTTAATGACTGTAAATATAGGGTTTTGACAATTGTTTACTGGAAAATGCCTTTAGGAACAATATAAATACCAGAGAAAAGTATTAGAACAGAACTCTCATTTTAAAATAGTTTTCCCCTATTCCTATTGTTTGTCCCTGGTCTTTTATCACTGTCAGTTTGTTCATACATAAACTACTCATGAAAATAAAGGGGGGTGGAAACATCAATATTACTGTATATAAGATTACAGAAAAATTGAGCAAGTATTTCTGTCTCTTTACCTAATCAAAGCATATATTTTAAGCTTGTGAAATATCCTATATATGCACTCAGAATTCTCAGCATACTTCAATGCTACAAGGAGTGAGACATTCCTTTTCTATGTTGTTTTTTTTTTAAGTGATTTTTTCTCCGTGCTGGCCACAGAGGAATTGCATTAGGACACAGTCCTTTTTCCCTACATCCGCCTACGACAAACATTTGCTGCAAGTCAGCGACTCCAAAACCAAATTGTTTACAATTAACTCCAAAAGCCATTAAAAAATTGTTTCTTTGTTCCAGTTGGAAAGAGAGACAGCCAGATGTGTGGCTTGTTGATCTTGCTCTTTTCTGACCTCTGAGTGTAGGAAGAATTGCAGCTGAGGAAGGAAGTCAGCAAGTTGTGTTAATGAAGGTGAACATTGAAAAAAAAAGGGCTTGCAATTTTTTTCATGAAAGAAAAATATATTTGAAAGAATTTTTTAATAAAAGAGAGGTAATACAAGGCCTTATTTTTTCCTATTGGTGAAAAATTAGAGCCTTTGTTTCAGAAGAAGTCACTGAGTTTGTCTTTTGCTACTTTTGAAAAAAATTACCCTTAATTTCAAAAACTTCATGAACTTTCATCGAGGTCTGTAAATTAGCAGTCACCTCCTCATCAACACCTGCTGGAAAACCCTCCTCCTCTGAGGATGTAAAACTCAGGAAAAGCATTTTAATTTTAGGCTCTGAGTCACAGTCTAGCACTACAGACCAAAATCTGGCATAAAGCTGAATTCCAGATTGAGAGTGTGCCCAGCTCTTCAGAAAACACATCTGGCCAACAATACAAGGCAACCCCTACAATTACCACAGCTCTGCCTGAAACACATTTATGCATTACATCTATAAAATACCTGGCAAAGAATTAACTAGAGGTCTGTGTTAAAAAACTTCATTACATGGTATTCCTCATAACCCTACAGAACACACCCATACAAGATACTCAGTGAGATAAAAAGAGTCTCAAAAACTGCCCAGCAACAGGCGTGAAACGTTATCATCTTGTTTATGCACTTTTGATTACTTTCTAAAAAAATGTCTTAAATGCATTCTGAAATTCTACAACCACAGTGCTCCTCATTTTATCAAGATAGCTGAGATGTAAGTTATCATGGTCTAAGGTAAACTAAGGACACATTTGTGTGTGAAGTACAAATTCACTCCTGAGATTCAGCTTTAGATATTAATTCTGGCACTCAACATCAATCCTTAAGCAGTTAGTGAAGCCTACTTCAGACATCCAGCTTAATTGTCTGGATTAGGTTAAATGTTTGATCTTGCTCTCCCTGCATTACTAACTTCATCTTAACAGTTCACAATACTTTTGGTGGAAAATGATGCCTAATTCCTGTCAAGCAGTACTATTTTAAGAACATACCATGCAAAGACCTGAGTATAATCATCACAGCTCATCTTCCAACTGTCTATTATGATATTATTTAATTAAGAAACTTTCCAATGTATTCTTAGAAAACAGGAAATTGAAAATGAAAACTAGTCTACTCTCTTCCCACCCCATATTCTCCTGCTCCCAAGGTAATTTAAAAAAACAACAGTAATAGATCACCAAATATATGTATACACAAAACACTTCTGAAAACAGCTACACTATTATTTAACCCAATAAGAACATTCAAACTCCAGAGAACTAAAGCAATAATTCATGTCACACTTTTCAAAAGTTGTAAGGGATACTGGCCATTTAAAAAACACTCTACAAGATTCAATCTTTCTCTTTGCTCTGACAGAAATGAAAACCTTATCATGTAAAGAAAGTTCTCCGCACAGCTCAAACAGCTCTAAGAGCACAAAAAATTGCTACTGTTGCATTAGTATTTAGAATTTATTATTGGCTTTAATATTAAGATTTTTATATTTTTATATAAAGATTTTTATATTAAGATTTGATTTTTAGAACCTTTCCTTTTACCAAAAAAATTTAAATCTTCATATGCTTCTACAGCTTGTATTTTGTCAATCTGAAAAAAAATCAATCTTTAAGATCAGCAAAGTCATATTTAAGGGTTTCATTTTGCAAACAAAAGTGTTAAATGTAAAAGGCCTCTAACAGCCAACAGTTAAGACTTCAAAAATATACCAGGTAAAAAAAATACTAATTTTCTTACCAGGTGTAATTTCTACCAGTTTATTATTTCCTACCAATGAACTTAATAAAAACAGTGAACCACGTTCTAGAAGTATTAACTTTCTATGGAATAAACATGAAATAGTCCACAATTTAACGAATCTTTCTTTCTGTATTTCACTCCCTTTTTTTTCTCCCCATTTCCTGTTTTTTCTGTCACGTCAAGAGTTTTCATCTCCACGCCTACCATTTTTCCTTTTTTCTACCTTTTCATTCTACTTGTCCTGTCTCTAAGATCTCCCTTTGGCTCATCTCAGTCCCAGCCACTGGAGTGGGTAAGTCCATGCTGAGCACTCATTTTTGAGATTCTCTCCTCTCTGGCTCAGAAAGATCATCCTGGGCCATTAATTTTAGTTGAAATGCTATTATAAAATTTAATAGGTATGTCATATACATAATTCCTATTTCAAGTCCCATATGACTGTAACAAAATAGAAGGCTGGAATGTCTTTTAATGAAGAAAATAAAACCTAAAAATAAAACATGCAAAATAGGTTTGCTGGTTGTGTATACAGTCCTTACAAGTTCACATCAGCGGTTTAAAACACAGAGAATACTTTTCTACCCTGCAGAAGCTGTCAAAGCTCTGATTGCAGCTTTTCATCTCAAGCCTCTCCCACCACCCCTCCCGTCCACCTCCTCCCTTGGACCTGGGTTCGTTCACCCATCCAATGAAATGATCACTGTCTTTCAGCTACGCTGGTTCCTCATCCTTTGTGACCTTAAAGTGATGAATCTCTACACCTTCCACCTCTGCAGGTGGCTTTATTTCTTTTGAATCAGCCTTCATGTGATCAGCAAACATCTTTACTTTGACAGACTGCCCTGCCTTCACCTAGGTACTGTGAGCTGGCTTTGATAGAAACCCAGTGAGGCTGCTGCTGTATTGGGCTTCTTTTCAGCCGTAACAAATGAAGTTTTTGGGGTCTTTTGCCCACAGCACCACTTGCTGGATGCTTCTCACAGCAAGCTGAATTAATGACAGCATTCACTGTTACTAAAACAGGGTTAGCTTAAATAATCTTTTCCATACTCAATGGCTTCCAGCTCTCTGAGAAACCACCAAATGAATCAAAGGTACCATCTTGCACAGCTTTACTATCCACGATACAGTTAAGATACTATTGCCTTTCAGGTTTTTGATGTTACACATGCTGCAAGTGCTCCAGGTCAAATATCCCGCCTGCTTCACGTTTCCCACGAGTCCAGGAAGGGCCGGCAAACAGCACTGTTTGTGTCACAACCACACAACTGATGGCTGTGACTCTCAGCCCTGCAGCCCTGGCACAGTGCTCACCACAACTCAGCTGTGTGTGCAGGGTGACAGAGATGTCCCTTCTGGTCCCTATAATCTCTGTAGAAAACACAAGGAGCCAGACTGGCATGACCTCTAGTATTTCACTAAGAAGGTAATCTTCAGTGACAAATTTTCTTTTAATTACATCTACAGATCACAACCTTCTAGTTCATCTCTACCACCCTCTGCTTCCTCCTCAGCTATTGGAGTCTGCAGCTGTCCACAACCCCTTCACAGTCTTCCTCATGTATCAAACCTTTTCTGGGAGCAGAGAGAAATAAGAAATTCAAAGCCAATAAAACGATTTGTTGCTGCAGGTACTGGTACTGATTCCCTTGCATTGGTATCAGTACTTGTCTGAATCCACAGTGAGCTGATGCAGAGGTCTAAACTGACAGAAAAATAATCCTCCAGGAAACCTTTGCAATCCCAAACCACAACATCCTGCTGAGTGAAGGTGTTGATGCAAGAGAAGGGGCAGACAGCACTCACCCACCCTTCTAGATGGCAATGAGCTAATAGAACAACTACACACCTGACCACAAAATTAAGTCCTGTACATTGACCATACAGAATGGCTGGTGTGGCTCCTCTCAGGGGACACAGACATTTAGGACAAATGAACTGTTAGCACTTAAAATCACAAATAACATTGGACTCATTCAACAAATACATAAACACTGCACAAAGCAAAGTCCAGCATATTGCACTCTTTAGCTTTCTCACAATCCACGTATAAAAGGAAGAGGGTGCTTAACACAAATACTTGGTTGTGTCTTACCTAGAAATACAGTGGTTCCAATTCACATTCAAAAATCCAAAGAGCTGATGCTAAACATTCAATGTCCGTCTGTCATGAAAAACATTCAAGATTACACTTGGGGTCGCTTAGCTCTTCCCTAGCTCAATTTTGCAATGAAACGTTCTTGTTTAAAAAACAAATTTCCATGAGAAATGGAAGTTATTCTATTCAAAGTGATATTTGTAACACACAAAATTTTTTGTAGTAATACCATTAAAAAATGCAGCCAGGTTGAAATGATCAAGTATTCAAACTAAATTTTGTCCCATATAATTCTGCTGAAAAGATTCAATTTAAGTTGAATTTTATAATGAGCTGTTGCCAAGACTGGTACAGCTGAAGGAAAATAATGTGCACTGCTAATGGTATGCATTATATTAAGAATTAAAAGATATAATAATGAAATCATGGAAATGGGAATACATTTCCAAAACATTTAGCAATTTAGTAAAAAGGCTATATTTATTTAAAACAATATTTATATTGAAAAAAGTCCAGTTAAAGCAGTTCTAAGTTGAGAAATTAATTTTCCAATCTTTTGAAACTACTGAAATAAAGAATGTAATTTAAATGCCCAATAATGAACATTTCATTTTCCAACTGTTGGGGCAGGGGAAGGCCAATAGAAAAACAAGGGGACCAGCTCCTTCATAAGGTTCTATATGGACAGCTATTTTAATGTTACTTTTTCAACTCTCTAAATAAAATAACTTGAGAGATGGAAGCTTGCTTGCAGAATAAAGGGGAAGTTAACAAGGAAAATAAATCCACTACAGAAAAGCTTGGAAGTGAACTTCCATTTCAGCCATAACCGCGATAATGCTAATGTAACTCCACAAACACTCTTCACAAATATTCAGTTTCACTATCCTCACAACCCCAGAGGTCAAGTCATCCGGTTCATAAATCAGCTTAATTAAGT
This sequence comes from Notiomystis cincta, assembly GCA_013398075.1. Lineage (NCBI taxonomy): Eukaryota > Metazoa > Chordata > Aves > Passeriformes > Notiomystidae > Notiomystis > Notiomystis cincta. The sequence goes on from VZRX01006443.1 coordinate 13,250, forward strand.
TTTGGCTTTGAAAAACACATGGTTGTGTTTCTGCATCTATATTTATAAATATGTGACTAAAAAACTGGGTTTAATCTAATTATGAACTTTTATTCATTTATCTTCAAAACAGTAACCTTGATTGCTGCCTAAAGAGGAATAATCTTTTGAAACTCAGGTGGTGCAGTGCAGACTGTTTTTTTTTCCAAAAATATATGTTCCTTACTGCAAATTGTAACAATTCATTATAAAAGTGATTAAATTATATCAAAATTTAACACTAATTTCCCAAATAGAACACCCACGCAGAGAACTAATTAGCAATAGCTCCTCTGTGCAAACAAATCTTTGTACCAATTAGTAGCTGGTCAATCAGGGAACTCCCTTTCTCTAGGGGAAAAACGTTTTTGTTTGTTTTTTTTTTTTTACCATTTCTTTATTTTGCTGCTGGCTGCAAATTCTCTCCAGTACTGTAGCAATGCATGGTATTTGCAACTTATATTTCAGACAGTTTGATGGGAACTCAGTCAAGATTTGGAAAAAAAAATGGCAGTAGAAGACCCACAAAAATCACAGAATCAGGACTTCAAAAGAGATGTGAACAAATCCTGCTCTCTGCCTAAGCCAATTCTGTCCCAAGGGTTTACACAGACCAGAACAATAACAGTGAAACGACTCAAAACAAACAGTGGAGTAAATGAAAAAAGTACATGGGAAGAAGAATGCTCAATTGTTGTTTTATAATAAGAAAAGCAAACAAATAAAAACCTCAAGGCGAGAATATTACAGCAGATTATGCCCAGATAGCATTCTGCAAGCACAGTGAGGTGCAATGGTAAAACTGCAATAAATGGTGGTATTCAAGGGGGGCTGAGTGTTCATTTATCATTGATGACGTTCAAATCTGCTTGACAGCTGTTCTGTGCAAGTCTGAAAGTACCAGAGCTGGCTCTTACCTTGTTGAAGATGATCCAGAGCCTTCCCAGGACTTAGACAGAGGCTGCAACCTGTGGATTTTAAAATTTATTTAGAAGGATTGTTATTAATGAAACTGTTTTAATTACTGAATAAAAATCAGAAAAGTTACTTAAATTCCTTCACCAGAGAATAAATTCCCTTTTTTCAAAAGCAAAAAACAGTCTCCAAGGTGTCTTCTACTGTGCACTACTCCCAGAGCCAAAGGTCAATGGATCTCATAGCACTGCACACCAGGGTAGTGAACTATGGTTGCAGGAACACCTCAGGACAGGGAAAGGACGGGCAGCACATCACAGGACACAGACACCCACCCTTCCCACAGAGCAGTGACGTAGGGAGAGACAACTCCTGACCCTCCAGTGCTACAGGGCTGCAAATACCATTGTTTAGTACATTTACTGCTTGAAGATGTAGGAAAACATGTCCCCTTCCCTTTTGACGCAGCAACAACAAAAATTACAGGTCTGAAAGACTCTGGAATTCCAGCACTAATTCCATTTATATAGAAAAACCAAATTTTGGAAACAAAACCCCAGCAACTATCAAGGAGAACCTCCTGTTCAGCTGAATTATAAAATTACAAAACCTTTGCAACTTATACAGAACAGCTATCCCTCAGAACAACTTAAGCAGTAACTAGGACTGAATTAGATTTTTACACACAACATTCTGGAAGTCTGCTTTTTAATCCTTTAAAAAATTATCTCAGATATCTAAACTTCTTTCAGTATAAAACAAAATGAAACACAAAATCAAATGGGATGTAAAAACAATGCCAGTGTAATTTGCAGGGTTAATGTGATTAGCAAGTATGAAATGGGCATTAAAGAAAGACTAGGAACAGATGCCAGGAAGCATTTCTAGTTTGTGAGCAAGAACTGCATGGAATTGGCTGCAAGGCAAGTTCACTGAGCTGTCACATTTGGATTGAGAGAGATGCCATCAAGTGGGAAAGCCAATGCCATGGCAGAGAAGGACGATAAACTACACTGAAAAGTTTAGAGTTTCCAGTTTGGTATCTTTAAAATATTCCTTTAAAAGTGGAGATAAACATCCCAAGATTGGTATCAGAGTTTTCCATAGGAAAGCTGAGGGGAATGAAGAGGAACAACACTTCTACAAGTTTAGAAAATAACTAAATATCAAGATACTTCTTACAGCACTGTAACTTAACCGCAGGGTGAAGAAATATTTATGAGCAATTGCTTTTGTCCTTGGGAGAATTTGTGAGTCAGAAAGAAAGGAAAGTGATCATTTCTTAAACACCAGCCTGATAAAAATGGACTGAAATAAATAAGGCACTCTGGAAACCTTAGTAATAAACCTTAATGCTATTCTAAGAGAAGGATATTAACAAGGAGGCAAACCATCATATATTAACACAGAAGGGAAAATTTTCTTTTACTATTTTGGGAATCTCTAGCAAGTCAATTTAGTTAAAATGCATTTATACAATGGAACACGGGAGTCAGTTCGGTTCCCTCAGTGTAGTAGTCTGGGGGACCTGCTGGGAGTAAAGCTTATTATCCACCCAGGGATTTGAGCAGTCGTAGTTCACAACCAATTTGACTTAAGGAAAAACACAGCTGCTATTTTGAAAGTTTCCTGCTGTGTAAGAAATAATTAACGCTGTATGATCAGTATTCAACAAAGCATAAATAGCAAAGATGCTAAATGAATTCTATTTGGAAATAAAGAGTTAAGTGAAGCTGCATTACAGAATGGACTACATAATGTTGTAGTTCAAATGCAAAAGAGAAGAGTTAAATGAGATGAAGTGTGCATCAGAGGCTAAACTCTCAATCCTAACTATGCAAACACATTATTTCATGTTTTAGAAGTCCTTTACACAAGAAGTAGAAAATACAAGTTCCAAAATGAAGCAATGAATTTTATTCTAATTTAAAATACAAAAAAAAAAAACAAAAAAACCAACCCAAAAACATTAACCAAAAAAGGAGCAGCAGCTGAACACACTTATCAATGTATAAACTCAAAGAGCACAGACTCATTTAAAACCTCCACTACCAAGCTGGTACTATTGAAATCTTATGCAGAAAAATGGGAGAGATGTCGATGGCAATACAGGTAATTGAGGGCAGCTCATCCTTAGAGCATCCTGACCCGAGCCTGATTCTCTCCCCACACAACCCTCCAAGCACAAACTGCACCCGAATTCCCAGGCCGGGAAGGGCGCTCCGCCCGTCACTGTCGGTGTGGGGACTGGAGCTCAGGGTCTGATCGCCGGCCCACTTCCAGGGGCAGGAACGCACCACAAGGTCACCAAGAAGCCTCTGGCACCCCAACAGCTATTCCTGATGTCCTGTAGAAGCGAGGAGGGGAGACAGATGGCTGTGCTCCACGGACTGGAGTCAACCCCTGACTTGTCTCTTGGACCAGACACTGTTAAGTCATTAGGATGCTAATAGCTTTAACACTGCTTAAAGGAAAAAAACACCCCCACACAAAACTTCACACCCTACAGTTTTTGCTAAATATAAGGTTAGACTTGCACCTCCTTGACAGGAGGCAAACAGACAATTAGAAGAGGGCTGAGACATCTGCTTAAGAGAGGGATTCCCCAGGGAAAAGCTAAGGATCATGCCAACTCAGGTTTGCACCAGCACTGCTCCTTTAGCTAACAGAAGGCAAAGCTTAGGTCAGGGATAAATTTTACTCTACTGCCAGGATATACATCCTCCAGTTGAGGATGTTGTAGATGCCATCTGCTTAACATTCAGTTTATTCATTTTGATTTAAAATGCCAAGCCATAATTCTTCAAATATATTCTTCTTTTTTTTTTTTTTTAAAGTGCTTTCAAAATGGCTGATTATACTTGTGTATTCTCTGGGGGTTGTCTTATAAAAGAAATATGAAACTCAATTATTCTATGATTTTAAGTTGCTCTGGCTTATTTTTCCTGCTTTCCAGACAGCTTCTCACTTCCAGGCTTGAAAGAATTTTTCTTCTATCTTCCTAAGCACACAATGACAATGCTGCCACTGCCTTCCCAAAGAAGCTGCTGAATCCCAGCTTCCTGGAAAGCAGGATCTGTGGCCGCATATATGTCAGAAAATAAAACAGACCAGGGCACACAGCCATGTTCTGGGCTTGGAACCAGCAAACGCGTTACAGCTTGTAGCTGGACAACGAAAATCCTATCCCTCCATACAACTCAGCCAGATCCAAACAGCCTTTTGGAAACAGTCCATCATCTCTCCTAACCCCAGAACTATGCTTGGGCATTATCTGGGAGTGTTAGTTGGCATAGAACAAAACTGTGTCACGAGCAGGACTAAAAATGTAACAGTAGAGCCACATGCCATGTCCACTCCTTATTTAGCTCCTACTATGAACATGCATCACAAATACAGTACCCAGTTGCTTCTGGAGAACATCATTTTTTAGAAGTTAATTCCATAACCAGCCAAATGCATTTCAGAATTAACAGGTCACCCTTGCCTAGGTTGTTGTTGCTTTCAAATCAGGGGAACAGAACGACATAATCATGTAACAGCTGAGGATTTGTGGTCCTACAAGTATCAGCACATGTGAAAATTTGCTCCTAGGTTTTGGAGCTTTTTAAATGTGTTCAGACGGACTGAACACGAGCATCTGATTTCTTGATTTTGGCAAGCCTGGACTGCTGCCAGTAGAACATTAGCCCTGATTGTCAGGGTTGGTTGGTATAAAATGGGCATAGCTCTATCAATTGCATTCCAAAGCACAGCTGAGACTCTGCTTTTCCAAACATCACCCACATCAGTGATGGGCAAGGAAGAAAATCATCTTACAAGGTCAGCATTTTAGGAATTAATCTGTGGGATTTTATTAATAATTCACAAAGTTATATATGTCTTGACAAATTTGTTTCTTTAGTCTAAGACAGAAATCCCAAATTAATGACTCAAAAAAAAAAATCAGACAAACCTGAATTGAAAACATTTACCCTTATTTTGCACAAAAAGGAACACAAACAAGAAGCTGTTGTGAACACAAGAGAGGCACATAAAACTTTCCAAAGGAAAACACAACTACCGTGGTGCAAATCTGGATGTAAATATTGTACTTGGCAAGAATTACTGTGTGTAAAACTTTGTGTAGATGTGATTATGCAGTGTCATAGGGGACTGAAAAATCATCCTAACAATAAAAAACCATATAACCCTTTCACAACTGCTGACCTATAGATCATCATCTCCAGTGCCAACTCCTTACCTTGGAGTTTAAATGCAATGGTACTGTGTATTGGGTTTCTGTGGCAAGGTTTTGGTAGTGGGGAGGGCAGTGAAGGGGAACAGGATGGGATGACACAACTTGCCACTGGCCAAGGCCAACCCCATCAGTGATGGTGGCAGCACCTTTGGGATAACTGAGTTAAGAAGGGGAAAAAAACCTGCTGCAGAAGAGCAGCCCAAGAGAGAAGTGAGAGCATGAACACAACAGCCCTGCAGACCCAGGTCAGTGCAGAAGGAGGGGCAGGAGGTGCTCCAGGTGCTGGAGCAGAGATTCCCCTGCAGGCCCTGGTGCAGCCCATGGTGGGGCAGCTGTGCCCCTGCAGCCCAGGGAGGTCCATGGGGAGCAGAGATCCACCTGCAGCCCTTGGAGAACCCCAGAGTGGGGCTGGTGGGTGCCTGAAGGAGGCTGTGACTGTGGGAAGCCTCTGCTGGAGCAGGCTCCTGGCAGCACCTGTGGCCTGTGGAGAGAGGAGCCCACACTGGGGCAGGTTTGCTGGCAGCACTTGTGAGCCCATGGAAAGGGACCCACCCTGGAGCAGCTGTTCCTGGGGGACTGCAGCCCATGGAAAGGGCCCCACACTGGAGCAGCTGTTCCTGAGGGACTGCAGCCCATGGAAAGGGCCCCACACTGGAGCAGCTG
>VZRX01006445.1:1742-62136 GCA_013398075.1 Notiomystis cincta
TTTTATTTTTATTTTTATTTTTATTTTTATTTTTATTTTTATTTTTATTTTTATTTTTTATTTTTTATTTTTATTTATTTTTTTATTTGTTTGTTTAATTATTTATTTATTTTTATTAAGGTAATTTGGTCCGTCTTAAAATATTGGATTAGGACTTCCATATTTTTTTCTCATCTGTTCATTGGGGTGCTTTGGACACAAGGCATGTATATCTCATAAAATCTCTTGCAAGGTAACATGTGGAAAAGACTGTTGATCTCTTCATGCAAGAGAGCGGCAAGAATTTCCAACTTTCAAGAGCACAAAATGGTAATGGAATTAATTTAAATGATACAGGTAAGTTCTTTCTTTCTTCTGCCCTTTTTCCCCACCTGTGACTTCTCCTTTTTGTAATTCAGGTGCACATGAAAAACAATCTGGCTACGTGGAACCATCTGGGGAAGGAGCGATATAAATTCACACACTTCCCCATCAGCCACATTTTGTAGTGGAAGAATTGTGAAACACTTGGTTCTAGATTAAGAGAAATTACAAAACATCTCAATGAGGATTATTCCCTGTTGTCAATTTATTGTTGATCTGAATTAATGTTCAATGCTCCAAAACACCTGAGGAGAGTTGATTTTAATGAGACCTCCACTGAGTTACCTCTGTTTTCAAATCCATAACTCAACTATTCACCTTAAGGTTTAATCCCAAAGCCATCTATACACACTTCAGTTTTCAGTTCTCAGTTTTGACTTCCTATGGAACAGCAGTCTGAAAGAATTGTCTCTGTACATTTGCCCTGATTTAAAACAAAATCACAAGAGAATGTTTTAAATAGGATATCCTCTGTTTACAGAGCGGACTCTGTAGGAATGGTGTTTTGTTTCAAGTGAATTTAAATTATAAACCCCAGGAGGTCACTATTTATTTGGATTCTTTTAGGGTTGATTTCAGGGAAGAAAGAGTAATCTCACACCTCACACAATAAAGTAATAACATATTTCACTTTTATACTGTACAATATTTCATTTGTACTCACAGGAACATGTATACATGATACAGAGCTTATTGAATCTGTAACTGTGTACAGTATTCTATACAAATAGAATTATTTTGTGCATAATCAGTATGTTAATTTCTGTTTAAACCTGACAATCAAAAAGAAACCAAGTTTCTCAGTTCTTGCAAGTTTATGCAAAAATCTTTTTTTTTTTCTTGAAATATTTGGGGAAGAGTTCTATAGAAAAAAAATTTATTTCATAAGAGATTGGGACAATCATGCAGATCTGACACGAATTTTTCCACCTATCTGTAAGGGTTCATTTATTATGTTTCCTTCCACATATTCTATTTAAAGACTTATGTTGTCTGACAGAGGTGAGGAAGGGGCTTTGTATTTTGTCCAACAGAACAGTGCATATTCATGCTCAGGCAGCTATTGTAAGCTGCCTCTGGCCTATGTCCTTAAATTTCTCCAAGACTTCTTAGGTCAAAACACAAGTACTCAGCAAAATAAGACATCTTTTAGATAAAAATATTTTGGATAAAGGTTTGTTTGTTTGTTTGTTTTTTAATGAGTATCAGCAAATATTTACTTTTTGTGAAATATTACCTCATTTCTCAGTATTCATTCCCTCCTATCACTTCAATTTTCTCCCAGTTCTTCAGGACAAATCCAGTCTGAATACCTACAAAATCAATGTACTTGTTAACTGCTGAGAACCATTCATGTCTAAGGGCATTAAAAGAACATTTCAGATGACGTAAATTATGCCATGAAATAGAGTCTGCCCTAAAGCTACTAAATAGGAAGTAGCAACAAGAACTTAAAAAGAATTCAAGTCCTTGATTGTAGCATTTCCTTTATCTTTCCTGCTTTTGCCAGCCAAGTTTCTTGACGTTGTTCTCTGAATTGAGGCTATCACCCAGTATTGCTTTCACAAACACAGGAGAAAGAATGAATTTTCCAGAGTTAAACTGAAAAGAATAATCTTTTAAGTTCTCCCTCCAGGAAGCTTATTTTTCAGTCGAACTGATAAAACCATGGGGGAGGCCAAGTTACAAGCAATGATAATTTTGATAAAAATAATCTTTTGTATCTGCTTTTAATTTTAATCAAATTATAAGTATTACTTCTATACTATATAGATATATATTTTCTGTATTTCGTTAGTCTTAGCACACAGGAATTTGTACACATAGGTTTACTGGAAATATAGCCTGGACTTTGTGGGTAACTTACATAATATATATAATTTTATTTAATTTTAGGCATTAAAATGTACGTTTATAAGTAGACAAAAGTATTTACCATTCCCATTTTTACTCAGAAAGAGAGTGAAAAAAGTCTCCAAATGGTTAATATGAAAGTGAATTCTGCAATTTTAAGGTCTGTGTTGAAACAGACAGTTCAGTAATTCACTAGATACTCCTTGTCACTTTTGGAGATGAACATGGCATCTTCTTTCTATTAGGCATCACACCACATCACTCAATGGTGGATATTTTTTTTTTGTTTTGCAACAGAAGTCTCTACCAACATCAAAGCAATTTTCTTCAAATAGGATTCTATTTGATCTGTTTGTGATTACCAGATGAGTAAAGATTTAGAGAATGTTGGCTATTATAAGGTTGATGTTATTATGAAAAGGGTTGCATCTTTGTGAGTTGGTGGATAATTTTATTTTTTATGTGCTAAGTTTGGCATCCCATTATAACTACACTTTGGAAATTTCCATCAATTATGGAAGGAGCTATTATTAAACAGGAAATCAGTCAAAATATCCTTATCTCTTAGATATTAGATGAATTTCTGCCTCCAAGAATCTAAGTGAGGTCCAAAGAGTCAGCAGAATTTCTGACTTTTCTGCAGTTGGGCATTTAATGAAAACAGCAGCCAAAGTCTTAGTCTTGAATTAGACAGGTTTCTTTTGCTTAAGAACAGCATTTTCTGCAATTTATCCTGCCTTTCACCAATGAAGTGTAAAACTTTAGTGTGCTGCATGATAAGAGTGTTTTCATTTTTGGAACTATCCCTAGGTCATGTTTCATGGAAAATCTACTTCAGTCTGAATCTACCAGGATTCCTCTGTAGGAGGTGTTGGGAAACTTGAAAACGTTTCCATAGATACAAAGCAGAGACACTGCAGCAGCATTCAGCCAGGCCATGCAAGTGTTGAGATGTTTTTCATTACTAGCACTGGGCTGTAGAATTGTACTAAAAGTGGCTTTTGCCCAGTTCCTTATTCCCCAGAACATATCCATTGGTAAAAAATATCAAATGGCATTGGTGGAGATACATGAGCTTATGGCCTTTAATGATGTTTCTAGATAACACTGTAAGGTAAGAGAGTGCATCTGCCTAAGCTCATATTTAGCTACTCTGCCAAACTTTATTTAGTTATCTGCAATGTGTTTTCTATATATATATATATGTTTTAGCATTTTGGATGGCTGAGTTTAATACTGTTCATATTTAGTACAGAGCTACTTGAAGATAGGAAAACAAGGATAAATGCAAAGTTAAGATAGCTTACTTTTGTGGGAAAATTCTACTTTTTACTTTATTTTCTCTGCCTTTTGCTCTTGCTGCCAACAGTTTCACTAAGCTTCATTTTTTCCTGATTTATTTTCATGTTTACTACTCTTCCACCGCCTCTCTATTTCTTACACATACTCTTCTATCCATTCTTTATCTCTATGTAATTTATAAATAGATTGCAGACTATTACCTTTACCTCTGGTATGTCCCTGTGAAGACTATGAGGACTTCCCTGAAATTAAATACAAAGACTTGATATTAAAGTTCATAATTGTTGTTGTTATTTAATAGCTCTATGCTTTTGAGATAAGGGGAAAGAAGTGGCTTATTTCTGAGCTCTTCTCCCAGAATTCAATGTTCTCAAGATTTAATGGATAAATGGGATGAGCCCTGGCTGCCAGGCCCTGCCCTGGCCTATGCAGGGAGCCCCTTACCCTCCTGGTGCCTGACCCCAGGGAGCTGCTGTCTCCTATGGCAGCACTGTCATCTGGCTGAACCTAAAGAAGGAATGTGCTGTTGTTTCCATTTTGCAATCAAGGGATGGAGTTTTACTTAAGATCAAGTTTCTAATTATATTTACAGACAGTTAAATTCCAATTAAAATTTTTGAGAATCATGAGTTTCCTTTAAAGCAGGTTCAAGAGTGGATTAGTTTGGTTGGTTGGTTGTAGTTTTGTTACAGGTTTCTTTCCTGGTATTTCTAGAATTTTTAGCTTGGTATTATCCTGGATTCAACCTTTCTACCCCAGCTGTAAAATAAGGTACAAGAGATGGGCTGGAATAGGAAACACCATCTAAAGCAAATGTAGTTTTAAGAAAAATGCACGTTAATAACAAGAATTTTTCCCTGAGGCTGGAAAATGACTGGTTAAAAGTTCACATCTATAAAAAGGCCACTCTTCTGAAATTTTTCATTCAAGAGTATCAAGCAAATGAAAAAGAGCAGTAGAGCACAGCAAGATTAAAACATGGGCCAGTGAACAGAAAGTTGATTATAATGTCAATAATGGTGTATTCAGTAATTTTTGTGGCCAAATGTCTTCAGTACTTGTAAAAAAGAAGATGAGGGGAAAAACCCTTGGAACAATTCACATTGTTTATTTTGCAAAGAGCATATAGTAATGAACATACTCTAATGTGCATGTTTCAGTGAATATTTGCTGTACAGCTTTATGTCTGGAACTCTCTGCCCTGTTTCTGTTAAGTCAGACAATACTGCTAATATATAAAGTGCCAAAAAAAAGAAATAAAACAGGATTATATGGGCAAAATACATGCACAGTGATTTTTATATCGATTAACTTATTGTTACTAACTCCTGAAGTAAAACAGCTGTGCTGAAACTTTTATAATATGGCAGATCAGTAATTAGGAATTTTCACAGCAGGGAAAGATTGGCTTTCAAAACATTTTATATAGATTTAAAACTCTCTTGGCAAGTGGTATTAGAATTTTGTTCTCTACATATATATGCTAAGATATAAACCATTATATTTCCCGTTGTGTTTTGGGAGTCTAATTATAACTCCTTGTTCTTTGTGTCTGCTGCTTAGTCTTTTGCTCTCACAATGCTTCTACTAAAGTACATGAAAGAATGTATACCATAAGGAATAGAGTGCATGAGCTGAGATGAAAACTACAGGCAAAAACAAAGCACAGACAAGGTTCTTTGAAAATGGAGAATGTGATTTAACCAGGACAAAGATGTCCTTGTCTGAGTAACCAACAAAAATTTCTTTTGCTTAAAGTTTATTTGTTTCTAATTAAACTCTGCAAAGTAAGAAAGAATATTGCAAGCAACAGCATTCTCCATTAAAAAAAAAAAAGAGAAAAACTTATCCTTTTCAAGTTGGGAGTGTGCTTTCAGGGCTACAGCTTGGCAAAGTTTACTCCAAAATTTTTCACTGGTCCATCTGGAAACGTATTCACATGGTTCCCATCCCTAGCTAAGATACAGTCTCTGGTTTAATCACCATTACCTGTCTACCTTCTTCAGGTCATCATTTATGATGCTTGAGCAATGCTATGAGATGTGATTTTTGCGTAAAAAACTGCAGGTGAACTTTGCTAGATGTTTTGCACATATGCACTAAAAAGAGACATCTGGTGACCCAGGAATATCCCAGCCCTAGGCTTTTGCCCTATACACATTTAAACACCTGTGTACCAGTATGGATTTTACTTAACTTCTACCTAAAATTAGGCATATAGATAATCTTTAAGTTTTTAGACCAAGAAGGATCTGTGTTCTCTCTATTATTCATCCAACACTACCTTTATTTGGACACTATGCTGGACTCAACATGCAACTTTTGAGTACGTTGATTTTTAGATTCTCAGTGCAGAAGAGTTAACACACTGATTTTGTCATTATGTGACAATAATACACCCCTGGGTATTTAATCCAGAAATGCTAATATGTGTTGATTATAACCCTAAAATGTCTTAATTCAAGGCAATTTGTTCTTGTTCATGGAACTTATAAATTCAAAGATTTCATCTGAAAAAGGGCACCAAGCAATAAAATTAATGGAAAAAAATTATCTTTTGTTCTGGTAATCCTAACCCTTTTAGCCCGGCATAGTTCAATTAAATACACAGTGAGTGAAACCAACTGAGTTCAAAAATCAAGGGGGTGGAATTGACAGACTGGAAGACTGCATAAATTTCCTTCCTAGAGAAACAGAATTCTTCTTCTGACTTAATTGTCACTTTTCTAATCTCCAAAACATAGGTGAATTGCATTTGTGGGATATCCCAGATCTCTGGTTGGCTTGCTTTATGAAAATCTGTGCTTACCTGTGCAGTTGCAGTAGCCTCACAAAAAGACAAGACTAGTCTCATTTAGCAAAAGAAGTTTTAAAGATGTTTTGGCATTTTAATTAGTAGATTTCTAGATAGGATGTTTCATTCTCTGTCATTAAAAAATTATTGGATTTGTTGCCCTCATTAACTAACGTTATTGGTTAAATTTGTACAGCGATATTAGTAAAGATTAGAATCCAACTTCTGGCTCAATATTAGATATCTACAGGACTTCTACTTTTCTGGGTTATTGCTAAAGCACATCATGAGAAAGGAAAAAGAAAATTTTCTAAAGTGACAAAGGAAGGCCATTGCATAAAAATGTGTACCTTTCCTTGCTAAAAAGCAGCATTACATGTTTTCTTCTTTTGGGGTCAAAGGATGAGATTCTGAACAGAACAAAATTACTTCTTGTTTAATTTTATGTATCCAACTATAGTGAAGATCATGTTCATGTTAACAGGAGTAGACATTTTATAGACAAGTAAATTTCATGGAGCATTGGATATATTTTCAGGCTGAAAATTCCAGTCAACCATGAAATTAAAGAGAAAAGGGTTCCCTTTAAAGGAAAGTTTGACAATTACAAATCCTGTCCATCTCTTCAAATATATTTCCCCATCAAACTTTTTATCTGTTTTAATAATTCTTTTGATGTTGTGTTTTTTGGCATTGCTAGTATAACAAAAGGTGTGATAGCCAGTTTAAATAATTCTGCTAGCAAGATCATATGTGAATTTCACTCTGGAAAGAAATTTGCCATACTTCTCTGGGAGTCAACCATCGTGCAAGGTTTTAACAGTGTGTGCAGTCTGTCAAAATTCAGTAGGAGTTCAGTGCTTTGAACATATTCTTCACAAGGTCTCCTGACTAATATCATACTTCTATTTATGAACAACTTCAAATGCTTGAAGAGCTCCTGATTGTTTATTTAAAGAAGTAAGGGACAGGTTCTCTAAAAATTTCCAGAAATGACTGTTTAAAATTAACCACAGAGGTCTGTAGTTCAGACATCTGTAAAACTTGCCATATTTTTGAAGATGGTTAATGTTCCCAAAATGTCAATAATTTCAATAGGAATGGCAGCTGATCTTCATACCACTTCCATGTGAGTGGTGCATAGTAAGATACTAATTGATCTATCCAGACCAATTTCCTGACTACATTTTCTGTCCACTAGACAGACAGATTGAATCAGATCAACACCCACTCATTGGGTAGAGACAGGTTATCACAGGTACACAATCAGGACAAGGCCTTTACACAAAATTTTTTGTAACTTCTGATAATGCTTGGTTTTGGAACACTTGGAAAGGAGGAATTTTCCATTATCTCAAAGGAGAGGGAAAAATGGCTTTCAGTATTGAATAGAAGTATTTATGTAAGTCCTACAACTCATTGTAACTCCAGCTGTCAGCAGTCCATCTATTTTCCCTGTCATCATAGCTCTAATAGGTCTGCCAAGAACATAATACAGTCTGGCTCCATATAAGATCCTCAATCTTAGCCTCCCAATGCCAATGAATAATCAATAAGCTTGGTCAAAAGTTGATAGCAAAACTCCCTTTTAAAGGAAAAAAATGCTTTTTAGTCTGATTTTGGCTGTTTTGTGTATTCCTCACACTGAAACAGGACATGATATATCACCCATTCTATGTTCCTGTAACTTTTAGATACTATTAGTTAAAAAGTAGTAAGGCTACCTTGCTGCAGCCTGTAGCCCTGTCGTGTATTTATAGATGTTTTAGTGTTTCTGAGTGGATTCTTCTCACATTTCACTTGTGAATTTTATGCCCATTTCAATTCATGCTGAAAATAGATGGCAGAATGTCCACAATTTTGCAGGATGGAAGTCATATTCTTACCAACTCTGTTAAATAAGAAATGTGGTTTTCTTTCTTCCTCTAAGTTCCTGTATTGTGAGATTTTGGCAGCCCTAAAAGTCTCTGTGCTTCCCTGCAACAGCCTTTTCAGAGAATTTCCAGTTCTGAAAAGGAGAAACAACCAGAGTTACATGGCACCCTCCCTGTACTGCATACTACATAGTTTGAATTGCTGCTTTTCTCTTGCTCCTGTACAGGGCTCCTGAGAACCACTGAAGTACATTTCAGGAGACTATCTAAATCTGAACATACGTTTGTGGCACTCTGTGCCTGAATGGAGGAATTAATATAGTATCCAACATAACTCTGTCATTTTCTCTCTTTATAGAAGAGATGGCTCCAGATTGTTGTATTTTTGGGGTGGAACACACTAATTCTGGTGTGTATAAATATACATGTAGTTTGCTACTCATGGATGCCTTTGATTACAGCTGCTCTGTGAAATGTAAGGCAGTCAAAGTGAAGCTGTAGACACTAACAATTCCATATTAGTGAAATATTTGTTCAAATCTATTGCTACTTTTCAGAAGTAATAAAATTTAAAAACAGTAATTTAGAATTGTTAATACCTTTAAGGCTATAAAGAATTCAGATAGCATCCTGAAGTTAAAATATTAGAGATCACTTGAAAAGAATTGAACATTTTGTAGAAAATGGTTAAAGTATAACTTATGGAAAAGACAGTGATAACATTAATAAAAGCTAAATCTATTTCTGAAAATTATATCCGAAACTTTGTGTTATAAAGTTATGGATTTATAAGTTGCTGGAGAGCCCCACAAAATACTGACATGGACCACTAATGACCACAGAAGTTTGTTCTTTATCTAGGTTTTTGTCTTCTCAGGGAGAGGTTTTCATGCTTTGGTATCAATTTAATGACTTCTCCAACTCAAGGTGTATACTAATTATCTTCATTGCCAAATTGAAGCACCAGCAGGATGAAGAATACTCTGTGAAGGGGAGTTGTCAATAGATGGTAGCTTCACTATCAAAAAAAAAAAGTTATTATTTTCAGGTGTCTTTTAGAAAGCATGAAATATATTTGTAAGGTATAAATATCAGACATCAAAATTTATTGATATGTGAAGAATTATTTGGAATTATTTACCTGTGCATGTGTGTTTAAGTGCTATTTATATCCGTAGACATTTAACAGGAAATTTAAAAAAAGGTAAATATTTTCCAAGAACTCCATGAATTTTAGTATAACAAAACAAAACCAAACCATATTAAAAATCTAATGCTGTCTTTTCGCACCTTAATAATTCTGTAAGTATTTCCAGTTTTCTCTCTGTGTCAAAGACTTCTCATGTAGGCATGCTCAGTAATTTAAGACCATACTTTTAAAGAAATTAAGGTATTCACATACTTCAGACAATGCTATTAAATGACTGCCTGAACTTTCAGAATCATAACTGTCTTGATGAAAAATACAGTAAAACTTTGCCACTTAATGTATTCAATAGAAAAACATATGACATATTATGAGGTACCATGATAACAGATAAAACTTGTGTTTTTCCTCAGATACATAGAGCCTCACCTGGCTGTAAAGTGTTACTGAACTTGGCCATGCTCCATTGAAATAAACCAAATCATTCTGATTTATGCTAATTGGGAAGTTGGCTAGCAAATTCACTATATAAATTTTCTGTAAAATATTGTCTGGGTTAATGTCATGCTTCTTAAGTACAATTTCTTTCCCTTCTGATCCCTTCCTTCATGCTCCAATCAGTTGTATCACAAACTATAATGATTTAATTGTAATATATAGAGGACAAAATAATTTCAAATATTATAAATCCAAACTAAATCTGATAATTTATGCTAATAGTATTATTAGGTTTTGATATTAAATAGAAAGCAGGATTCCTGTAAATACATTTTTTTTAAGAGTTCTTAAGTAAGAGACAGAAGTAATAGAGAAGTTCTCAAAGTAAAGGTAGCAAGTCTCAACTTGATTCATTTACATTAGTACAAAATGAGACAAAATTTGCTTCTTTCTTCCCATTTGATAGCTAAGGTAGTCACCCAACTTCAGTGCATGTTTGTGCCTGCTTATTAGAACTGCTGACATTGAACACTAGAGGCAGAAAATGAAATAAAAAAGCCCATTGAGTTAGAACTTTGATTAGGATAAATCAAACTCGACAAGTCAGTGTACTCTGTTCAAAGATTGGTCCCCAAGTCTTTCAAATAATTAATGTGTACTGGTCAGCCTTTCCATTAATTTATGCACACCCATCAATTAATTTATGTGCACTTGTCTGTACAACAGCTTTTTTAAAATAATAGGGTAAAAAAAAAAAGAGAAACAAGACTCCTACTTGTTTCCCAAAAGAGGATTTTGGCTTTTCCTTGCATCTACATAACACTCCTAGATCAACCATCCTTGAGAGAAGAGCAATGTCATTTTTGCTCTCTGCTTGTCTTTGAGTATTGAAAAGCTAGGCAGGCCCCTGCCTGTTAAAAAGAAAACGGTGGTTTGAGTTTAATTAAGCAATTAAATTTTATTGCTTTGTAGTATTTGAAGCTATGAACAGCTGCTGAAACTGATTAAACACCAAGGCGAAGCCTGAGGTGTTTGATCAGTCCAAAAAGTAATTTTATGCCAAGTAAGGAACTAAGTGATAAAGATTATTCTTGTCATTACATAACAAACCACAATATAAAAATAATAACATGAGTTGCTTCCACTTTGAGGTTTTGAGGACTGGACCTAAAGTTTCTTTACTGGACTGTTTAGAGAGACACCAGCACATAAATGTCTGCATTTACTAGTCTCACAGATTTAATGGAACATGGTGACAGTTTTTCTTCATCAGTCAAACTGAGGCTTCTTTGAGATGTAAAATCTGTTTCAGAAACTGTTATACATTCCATATTTTGTCTTGAACATTGGGCACATGATTCTTCTGTAATAGTAAATCTGAAAAATGTCAATTGTTAAATGAAACCACAACTAGAATAATTAATCTAAAGTAATGTAATGACCAAGCCATGTTCAGGAGAAAAGACTGAAATAATCAATCATGTACTTTACATTGTACTGCTTCTTCCCGAGCAAAGTACCCTGTGCAGTCATTAAAGAAAATGCAACCTCACAATATCCCCACAAGGGATGTATTTACTTTATAGGGTAAAGTATTTACTCTGCTATTTAATAGTTTGAAAAACCGTGACTAACAAAGCATATATTTTTTGCCCAGGTTCATTAAGTATACCACATCTCTAATGTCAGGCCTGCATGTACATTTAGCTGAAGTGTTGTATTTTAAATATTGAACAAGGCTTCATTTCTGACTGAATCTGTGAAATGCTACAAATATGTAAAAAAAAATGTTTTCCATATATAATATATATTTTGCACATGAAATTGTATGTTTAATGAAATGATTTGTGCATATGTTGAAGTCACAACTTAGGTGTCTATTTTAGTCAAAAGAAGATTTTTTTTCAGAAGCAATTTTCATGAGCAGATGGAATGAATGGAAAACAGCTCCAGCTCATGTCCATGATAGCAAGGAATACTTTATTTCTCCTTACTGTGACTGGATGCATTTTTTACCTCTCAAAGACCTGAGAAATGCCTTTCTTTGCCAAATTGAACAAGTGAGAGAAATAACTGTGTGGTCCTTGGCTCACATGCTTTTGAGTTTGTTTTCATATCATTACCTTTTCTCATGTCTTTAAAAGGTATGTTCACTCACACTAGCTTGTATGCTGCACAGATAGAAGCTAATGTGCTCCCAATCAAGAGCTTGCTTCTTCCTAATCAATTTAATGTAATTAAATACTAACGTGCACTTTCTTTCACATTATCATCTTTAATTTTGTGCAGCTCTTTGATGTCTAAAAGCTGCTGAACCCAGAAATCAGAGACAACTATTTCAAACATATTGTTGTTGCTTATTTTGCTGCAGGCCCAGCAAGATGTCATATGCTGTTTAATGATACCTAGAAACATGCTGAAATATTTTTCCCCTTGATCAAAAAGAGGCAAGTTTCTCTTTTGCAGCCATGGTGTGCTGTCCCTGTAGATATTAATTAGTAGAACTTCTGTGCTCTGTAGTCTAAACTGACTTAAATCTTTGCTCCATTTATGGTAGCGCAAGACTGATCGAGGGTTTTTATCCTTGCCAGGATGATTGAATTAAATTAACATGCTCCCTGTTTGATGTCTTAAATAAACTGCTTTTTTTAAACAACTCTTAAAATTCCTTTCAAAAATTTTCCAGTAGGGCAGGTGCCACTTCAAATTGTGAACCAGAGGAAAAAAACGAAAATAAACAACAACAACAACAACAACCACCAACAACAAGGAAGGTAGAGTAAACACTGGAATGCCAATAAAATAATACTGATAATTAAGCTTCAATCATGTTTTAGTGTATTAAAAAGAAAAGGAGGAAGAGGATGAAGACCCCCTCTCTGTCAAATCTAACACAGGATTTAATCAGACATAGAAACAATATCAAATGTCTAAGAGTGCTAGAACAGCTCATGCTTTGTGCTCTTTGCCTATACTTAGCTATTTGTCTGGAGTTATCATCCCCAAGTGCAAGTTAGAGTACAAAGGCAATGTTCACAGAAAAAAAACCAAACTCTGGAGTTCATCCTAGATGTCATCCTCCTACATATTTGGATAATATATCTAGTGATAAATATATGTTGAGAGAAAATATAAAATAGGTTTGGATTCCCTAAGAGAGGTGTAGATTTTATAGAATCATCAAAATTTTGATAGATTAAAAACATACTGACCAGCTCCAAATGTGAATCAACGAAACACCTTCTTGGTCTTAGCTTGTTGTTTTTTCTTCCTAGATTCTTCTGGCCATTCCATTTGTCTTGCCTCCAGCTGGTTTCAGTACACCCACCTCTTCTCCTCTTCTCACCATACCATTCTCATCTTTATTTTCTGCCTGCCATTTTTCTCTCCACACTTTCCATTTGTACATTGCACATTAATTCCATCATTACTCCTTTCTCATTTTCCACAATGAACAAGACTCCTACCTTTTTTTGTGCCAAATGAGACATGGTGCTATAGCACCACTGTAAAATAAACATAAAATAACACCAATTAACTTTAAGCAGTAAGTAAACTACTAGAAGACATCCTGTTTAAAATCTGTTGCACACTGGAAGAGCAGAGAACTACAAAACACATAAAGGTTTGTCATAATGTGAAAATAAACACCTAGACTTACAAATCAGACCTCAATTAGTTTTCTTTTATTGACAGAAACTAGGAGCAAGAATGTCCCCGCGTCTTCAAACTGTACTTTTCTTCCCCAAATGTTTTGCTGTATTTCACTTTGTAGAGTTTTTTCAGAAAATAAAGAGAAGGTGGATGGCAAAACCTTCTATATAAAACTGATAAATCTTCAGCAGGTCATCTTCAAAAGTGCTGAAGCAAAATGAAGGCCATGTTTCTTTCCTTTATATTGATCTAGCTACACTAATGGACTGTTGGCTCTGTACTTTGTAGTTTCACAGGGTTTAGTTGAACTTGCTTTCTATCTACAGATAACTGCGGGTTGAGTAGCAAATGACAGTATTTTCCTCAACAATTTTCCATTTTCTGTTACGGGAGAATTTTTCCAAAGTAAATGCTTTCTCTGTATTGATAATGATTTCTGGCTTTGCTTCATTTTTCAGGCTAGCAATCACCAAAAAAGAAAAGCACACCACCAAGAGCAGGCTACCAAGTTCTTCTGTCACTGTGTGAGCATGACAGGGACTTGATTGATGCTAGTTATTATGGAATCATATACTCCTTTGAATTATACATCTTTATTAGGAGAAAAAATAATAATTATATGCTTATTGTTAACAAAGATTGACTCTTTAAGAAGCCCTTCATTGGTGTCATTTTGTGCACATTTTAATTCAATTATTAACCTACAGAGAATGTATAAAAGGCTAGCTAGTACAACCAGTGAAGTGCTGGATTTTTTAATTAATAGACACTCAAACAGCCACTTCCTGGGTTTTGTTTCCCATGGAATTATATGCATGCAAATGTTACATTTAATTGCCTGGAGTGAAAGCACAAACCTCTTTCCTTAATTTTAATTAGGAAATATTTCCCCTTTTAGATTGCCCTGTGAATACTTCATGGCAGATAATCAGAAATGAAATATCATTTGTTCTATGATTTCTTTAAAAGGGCTTCCTTGATTACAAATAAACATTTATTCCACATTAAGTCCAAGAAATTCCATGTGGGTTTGAAGATGATATTGCACTGGATTCTGTGCAAATGGAGATTAAAAATACCTGAGAAAAAAATTACTGGAACAGAAGACAGAAACTAGAAATAATCTACAAGCCTATATTTCATTGAAAACAAACATAAAAATGTTAGAAATGTGACAGGGAATTTGCCATCAAATTTTAAATTATTTTCTTGGGAAAATGTATTGATCTCCTCAATCATCTCTAATTATGAAGTCAGTTTTACTATATTCCTCTTCTGTGTTATATTATTACAAGTTCTTCTCTATGGTCACTTTATGTTAATAGTGACTTTTTTGGCAATTATGTGTTTTTTCTTTATTTCCTTGGAAACGCTATTGGAAGAAAGCAACTGTGGTTACACATACAAAAAGTTGCCTGAGCCATTGTTTTTTGAAAACAAAAAAATTGTTTTGTGTTTCTTGTCATAGCCTGCTATGAATCTTGAGGTTTGGATAAGCACTTTTTGCCAGATCTTTGTTGTAGTGTATAGACTTGTAATGCTAAAAAAATTTCCACCTTTGTAATTAAAGTGTTTCTCCTTTCTGATAAGCACTATGAGGGAAAGGATCACCTTGTCTCACTTTTTATTATTGATTATGCACTGCTTGCTCATCTTTTTAAGCCAGGTTTGAAATAGAGCTTTAAAAATTCAGTTGTAAAAATATTTCCCTGAGATGAAATTACAGATGAAAACTTTTTATGTATTTACTGAATTCCTATCGTTTTGAGTTTCCTTTAGAAAATTACCTTCTTCTTCTTCTTCTTCTTCAAGAAGCTGTATATATAATTGATCATTATATTTATGAGGTACTTACATTTTGTATAATGTAAAAACAGTAAATATAAACCCTGTATAGAGAACCTTGAAATTAATGTGAAACGGAAGAGATAAGGAGGGACACAGATCCNTAAGACAGACAGGTGTAATTATGCATTCTAGAACGGCTGCTTGTGACAGACAGTTTGCTTGCAACCCTGCTAAGAGAAAATTACAATTATTGTGCATATTTGATCCAAAGGGCTTATACTGTTGTTGTGAGGCTTCACAATTCAAAAGGGCACTGATTTTATAAAGTGTGCTAGAGGAAGAGCTAAAGCCACAACATGGCATCCCAGCAAGAGGCAGATTTATTAACCTCACACATGTCTCCTGAAGAGACCTTCTGAATGAAAAAGCCAGTTCTCACAGCTTGGGTCAAATCCAGGGTTCTCCTGGGTGAGGGCATTAGCAGATAAAAGGCAGCCAATTTTAGAGCTCCCTCCAGGTAGCTTCTGAACATGTCAGAAGATAGAGCCAGTGCTCTTTTGGCAACAGCATCAGGATTTTTTTTTTAATTTATATTTTTTTTTAAATAAGGAGAACTCACTGACTATAACTGTCAGAGTGAACCAATTCATACAATTGGTTCCCTGTTCCTCTTGGCCTCTTGAGAGCTGGTGCATGTTTATGGATGCCCCAGTAGCTTTTGCTAGACACCAAAATAATGATTACATTAAATGGTACCCAGAGAAAGCCAGATATCCTTTGGCATTTATATTTGTCAGAAAGAAAAAAAACAATTGCTTACAGCAAACAGACTTCTCACTTCTTCTGGAGGAATAAATAAAGAAAGGGCTATGGCTTGCACTGCACCTAAAGGTCGGCACTACCTCTAATTATTGGTGGGATAATTAGGTCAAATTCCTCACACAGGACACCTGGCTACTGCTCACAACATCTTAGATGTTAGGGATTTTCATGACAAATGCATCTGCTGTCACTGCTGTCACGGTACAACTGGAGATACTGGCAGTCTGGGAATTTCTCAGTCCAAACCAGTCCAGAAAGAACAATGTTCTCACTACTCAGAAGCAAATGAGTACCTATTGAACAGTTAGACCAAAACACTTCAAACATCTATTATTCCTGTGTAAAGAGGTAATAGCTCTATAAATCAANGAAGCTGTATATATAATTGATCATTATATTTATGAGGTACTTACATTTTGTATAATGTAAAAACAGTAAATATAAACCCTGTATAGAGAACCTTGAAATTAATGTGAAACGGAAGAGATAAGGAGGGACACAGATCCAGACCAAGGGTTAGCATGTGACATGGAAGAGATTCATATTACTGTAACATTATTATACTTAAAGATATGTTTTCATGATAGAGATATAAATAAGCTTCTCAAATGACAGCAGAAATTATTTGAGTAAAAAACTTTGAAATGGTGAGTGTAGGCTGTCTCAGCTACCTCATGACAAGGCTCAAGAAAGACCCTAAATATATTTCACAATTCAGCTTTGTAAAATAATAGTAGTAGTAGTTGTAATAATAGTACTAGAAATAATAATAATAGTAATAATAATAATAATAATAATAATAATAATAATAATAATAATATGCAAGTTTAAAATAATCCATCATGTCTTATACAGANAAATAAGGAGAACTCACTGACTATAACTGTCAGAGTGAACCAATTCATACAATTGGTTCCCTGTTCCTCTTGGCCTCTTGAGAGCTGGTGCATGTTTATGGATGCCCCAGTAGCTTTTGCTAGACACCAAAATAATGATTACATTAAATGGTACCCAGAGAAAGCCAGATATCCTTTGGCATTTATATTTGTCAGAAAGAAAAAAAACAATTGCTTACAGCAAACAGACTTCTCACTTCTTCTGGAGGAATAAATAAAGAAAGGGCTATGGCTTGCACTGCACCTAAAGGTCGGCACTACCTCTAATTATTGGTGGGATAATTAGGTCAAATTCCTCACACAGGACACCTGGCTACTGCTCACAACATCTTAGATGTTAGGGATTTTCATGACAAATGCATCTGCTGTCACTGCTGTCACGGTACAACTGGAGATACTGGCAGTCTGGGAATTTCTCAGTCCAAACCAGTCCAGAAAGAACAATGTTCTCACTACTCAGAAGCAAATGAGTACCTATTGAACAGTTAGACCAAAACACTTCAAACATCTATTATTCCTGTGTAAAGAGGTAATAGCTCTATAAATCAATGGTAGCCCTTAAATAATGTTGAAGTGTTGGTAAAGAGCTTTGTCAGCATGCTAAGGAAATGCAATTACCAATTCAAGATGTATGTATGTATGTATGTATGTATGTATGTATGTATTGCAGCTGCTGACACAGATTTTAAAATATTTTAAAAAACAACTAAGATATACACCTCTATTACTATCAATCTACTTGGGCTTTAAGAAATAGAATCACTTCAGAATTCTGAAGTTAAGGTATGTTAAAAATATCCCTGCCCAGCACACATGATCATTTGAATAATGCACTCATAATGTCCCTGTCATGCTCAGATTTCATTTCCTTCAAGAAGTTGTCATCTATCTCCTGCTTCTGACTTTTTCAGATGGAATGGAGTGGACAGCAGCAGGCCTCTCCCCTTAGAAGAAAAAACTTGCCTTTTTTTAATCAGCACCACTTGCACTCCTGCTTCTTGGTTCAGGACAGAGCAGTGATGAGAGTGGACGGAAATGCAGGGTGGGGATGGAGGAGAGGCATCTTCATCCAGAAGTTCCGAGGCAATTATCTCCAGATCTACTAGGTTTCTCTAGGGTGCATGTTGCCCTACATTTGTAATGTCCTCATTAACCCAGGTTTACTTAAATGAGTTTATCTTCCATAGATATAGGAAAACTGTTAAGAAAAGGCAGATATGGCAACCTGTGTTTTTGTGACAGAACCAAGACCTTCAATGAATGACACATCAGCCATGATACCATATTGGTTTGCATGTAGCCTGCAAAATATGACTAACCTCAGCTTCTCTGATCAATTTGTTTTTGTTTAGATGTTATTATTTCTTGTTGGGAGTCAGCTCAGGTTGGCAACTCCTTTGTACATCCACACCCCTCCCGTCCCTGCTGCACTCCTGCCCCTTCCCTTCATTTCTCTTTCCCTCCACTCTCTTTCCCTACCAGCACAGTGCCCCAAGAAGCAAAGCACTGCCAAGGGAGGCTGCAGACTGGCCCTTTCCATTTGAGGTGACACAGCAGATGCTGGGCAGGTCGGGCACTCAGAGTAGGAGGTCAGGGCAGTAAGGCTGGTGGCCAGAGTGGGGCTGGGGCTGTGAGGGCCTTCCCAGGGGTGGCAGGAGGCTCCTCTCCCCCGTCACTTGAAGAGCATTACTCTGCAAACCTCAGGTGTTGCCATTTTGAAGACGGATGTCAAATGAGGTTTCTACGGTTACCTCAAAAGAACAGCAGAATCTTGTGAATCCTCTCATCCATTTTGCTTCTATGCTGAAAGATGCAAGACAGGAAAACTACCTCTCCCTGACACTTCATTGAAATATAGACTACATTGTGCCAACACCTTCAGGAGTCAGCAGTCCCTGGGACAGGACACCCCTCAACACAATCGTCAGAACAATTATGTTTTCGGAGGCTTAATTTATTGATACTCAAACTTTTTTAGAACAATACTTGGACTTCTGTAAATAGATTTACATAAGGACAACTGCATAGCATTATGTTTGAGAAGCAGAAAGAAGTTCAAAAGCCTTTTCTAGAAGAATGCTATTATTTCTTAGTGTTTCTCCAGTGGGAGAAAAAAATGGTGCCTGTATCCTTGTGTTTAAGAGTGGTGAATTTTAAAGAAAATTTTGGAAAAGAAAAGCTAAATTATTGCCTGAAAATCACATTTCTCTTTAAAAGGTTTCTCTGTAGATCTGTATCATCAATCAGTGCTACATGGCTTCATTCTGTGTTCTGAATTATTTCTTGGGGCAAGGGAGAGTAGGACAACCTGATGTCTTGAGGACAGAGGGTCAAATACTTCTCCCTTATACTGCTGAATTTACTATACACAAATATAATAAATCACTTAAGAGGCACAACACTGATGAGTAGTTCCGGTCAACATGAGGTGAGGGAAAACAAGCTGCTGTGACTTTCTGATTTTCATTTCAAGCTGCCAAAGATGCTAGCTATTTTCTGACTTTGTTCCTCATCTGTCAGAGCTGCATGTACTCTCATGTTCTCTTCCTGTACATCTCTTTATGTATTAATTTTTTACCAGTTTTGGGACACAGTCTAGTTTGCATCCTTACCGTATATGTTAGAATATTAAATAAACAAGCTACACTTTATGCCGGATCTATTTTATCTGTTTTCTCATCAATCACCATGCTGCTCCTTACCTAAAAACATCCCCCACACTTCAACAAAAATGGAGACATTTATGCTAGGCTTCAGCATGAGCCACCCTGTTTATATTTAGAATGTCTTCACTATGATTAGTCACACAGTCTGGACAGTTATGCAGAAAACACTAGGAGTAAAATACACACCCAATACTTTTAACATCAGTGTACAATCTTTATGGCTCTATGCAAGTGTGGCTATGAAATCAAGATCACTCTCAAAATGCTGTGCCATTTAGGTATTTCATTAATCATAATTAAATAGCTGTAAAAACCCTTAAGATCCTTTCTGAATTCTCTGAGGTGTATTCATGGCTTTCATTATGTAGTTACAGTATATCCAATAAACAGCAGCATGTTAATTCAAGGAAATATCACTACTTATTAAAACAATAACATAACAAAGAACATTAAGTGAATTGCATGAAGAGACAATCCAGGAGTCTGTAAATAGCTGAAAAGCTAGGGATGAGTCTGGAGTACTAGTCAGTTTTGGTCACATACTCTGTGCCCTGTCAGACACCTGGACTCCCCCTTGCACATAAAGAACAAGAAGCACAAAAGTAGCAGTCCACAGTGAGTGAAGTACACTGTCATTTCAGTGTTCTTGTTAAAGCAGTCTTACTTGCCTTAAGCATCCTGCTTTTTTGAGTTATTAGCTCTACTTTAATAACAGATCATTAGTGAGATAAATGACTGAAATTTGTCCCTCATTTCTGTGCTCTTGTCATCATCGCTGGGGGGCTCCATTAGGGTCTTAGTGACAACAGAATACGACTAGACAATAACTTGATTTTTACTGAGGAATTCCAGTACAAGGATTAAGCAGCTCAGCAAACATGTCAGTATGAAGAATCTGTCTCACGACAACAAGACCACCTGCTCTTATCAGATGGTTTTGGTTGGGAACTCATTTATTTTGAAGTCAAACCACTAAAGGTCTGTAGAAATTAGAATATCCAGAATATCTTATCAAAAACCAGAAGGCGCCATTCCAGACTCATTTATCATGTGGAAAAATATTCCTCGATCATTCCAATATTTATCAGTGAGCCTGAGAAGTTTATAGCTTTCTTCCATGGCTTGGTAAGGAATCATCGACCACCTACAATCTTGCATATTTGTTTATT
The DNA here is from genome assembly GCA_013398075.1 of Notiomystis cincta. NCBI lineage: Eukaryota > Metazoa > Chordata > Aves > Passeriformes > Notiomystidae > Notiomystis > Notiomystis cincta. Next base: position 22,510 of record VZRX01006445.1, read on the forward strand.
GCCAGTTACTTTTTCTGGCAGATAAATCTCTTTAGGAATACTTATATGCTGACACCTAGTGGCTTTAAATCAAATGTTGTTTGTAGATTGGCAGTGATATATTACTTCAAATCCTGTCCACTTCTTGGAAGTAGTGGTTTGAATTCTGTGTATTTATTTTTTCTTTCTTATTTTATTTTAAATGAATGGACACCTGTTTGAGTCAGAATACTGAATAGATTTATGTGTTACATTGCAGTTTATGGATATAAATTATGTCTACAACAAGGATAAAAACATACAGATGTATTTTTAAATCCAGAATTGGAAAATGTGTTTATGTGCCTCAGCCTTCTTTTTTCAGTCTATATTTTAGTGTAGCAGAAGAGTCCTATTCAGTTGAGAGGAGCTCTTCAAAAGAGTAGGCGTAGTATTTCTCCATGCAGTAATCAATAACGTGCAACCAAAAAGAAGTAACATTTTTGAAATGAAAAGTATTATTTGACTCAATGGATGGGGAAATGTGTTGGCTTGACACATGTCACCAGAAAGAAATATCCACTTGAGCCTGTTGAAGCTTAAAGATTTTTTTTTCCAAGTGTGTACCTCATTCTAAAAGCTAAAAGTATATAAACTCCTTCAATTGTAATGAAGGTTTTCCATAGGTAATAAAGTGAGAAGAAAACCAAAGGAAAAGAATGTTTTAAATGTTTGCATTGCAAGCTGACTCAGATAAGCAGTAGGGTCAAGCAGCTTATATTGTTTAGGGAGTCTGTATACTGGAGGTCTAATTGGTTTATAATGTTGGCCTTACCGTTGCTTTAATGGCCAAAATTATTACTAGATATATGGAAAAAAGTATAATAGAACATATTTATTAGTTAAGAACCACAATATAATTGAGAACTATATAATATTTGAAGTGTTTTGCTAATATTTTTTTGTACTACAGAGAAACAAGGTAACAATCACAATACTTGTAAATTTAGAAGTTTGTTTTCCTTGACTACCTCTTAAAATCCTAAGTAGATTATTTAATGTTTAATTAGATTTTTTAAGGCAATGTCAATATTCCCTGTTTTCTGGTTGAGTCTGAGTTTAAAAGAAGCTCAGCATGAATTATTTTATGATAATAATACAGATACAGGTGTTCATTCTATATGAGCACTTTTGAATTCTTGATTAAGACTCAGAACAGGCAGCTGGTCTTCTAAAATTTAGTTACCCTCACAAAATCAATTAAGGTTTTTTTATCACTGTAAACCTTTTATTTCAACTCTGTGTTAAGGTATTTCCAAAGGTTAATATTCAAATTAATTTTCAAGTTTGACTGGTTGGTTGATTTTCTTTTGACTTTTTTGTTGTTTGCTTTTGTTTTCTTTAACAAAATACATTGTCTCAAATCTGATTGGCTGGAGCTGCTGAGAGAGATGAGTTTGTATTTCAAAAAAATAAAAGTTCATACCTTCACAGTTTATCTTTTATTTCCATGATGATTTGTATTGATATTGAACAACATTATTTCAGTTACCATTTTATTTCTTTTTGACAGAACATCATGAAAGCAGATGAATGGGTGATTCTTTACTTGCTCATCAGTGTCATGTTTGATCACAGAGGAAACACAGACTTTTTATCCATGTTATTCCAGTGATGAGCTGGTAGAAAGCAAACTCAAAAGCAAACATTAAACAAACAAACAAACAAACAAACAATATCAACAACAACAACAAAACAGATATTCTTTTTAGCTATAGAGGGGAAAGAATAATTTTCTTGAGCATAGAATCATCCAATGATCTGGGTTAGAAGAGATCTTAAATTTCATTTGGTTCCAGCCCCTCTGTCATGGGCAGGGACACTTTCCACTAGACCTTGCACTAGGCATAATAAATAAATAAATAAATTCATCTGGTATGCAATTACACAGGAAAAAAAAGGAAAATAAGGTTTCTCAGAGCCCCATCCAACCTGGCCTTGAACACTTCTGGGAATGGGGCATCCACAACTTCTCTGGGCAACCTGTGCCAATGCCTCATCACCTCCACAGTAAATAATTTCTTCCTAATACCTAATTTAAAACTACCCTCTTCCTGTTTAAAGCCATTCTCTCTTGTCCTATCATTACATATCCTTGCAAAAAGTCCCATTTGTGGCAAAACAGAATTTGAGGTTACACATTGCTGCTCTTCATAATAATAATAACAGGAAATATTTTATATAAAATTAAAACCAGTTGAAATATATAGTAGCTTACTCTGACTTACTAGCATTTGTCCATTTTTGAGCTGAAATTATTGTATGAGTCATGCCTTTTTTTCTCATCTTTTTAAGATACTTTAAGTGTTTTGAAATCAAATAAAATTCAGAGTTTTTTAAAAAAAATCTCATTTTAGAATCAATATTGTTTCACATACACATTGAAGCCTCACAAGAGAAGAAAACAGTGTTCCTTAAGCATCTACTATATGAAAATTTTTTTCATAAAGGCTTATTTGAAAGAATAAATTAGATTTTAAGTCTAAGTATAGGAGAAAACTGTGGCTATTTTGCATATATTTTTTTCAATGAAAATAAAACTCTCCATATGCCAACATTTCACCTTAGTAATTTTAGTAGGATAAATGAAAATCAGAAAATACACTAATCCACAACACACAGAAGATGTTTTTAAATTTTTTTTTATTATTTTCTGGAGTGACCATCATGATCTTCATAAGAATAAAAATAAATCAGGGTCCTTTTTCTCCACAAATCTGACGTTCATATAATATACTTTTGTTCTAGAGAAGGTTGAGTCTGTGATACTCATCCAGACATTAGCTAGAGGAACTATAATTTATAAGACCAACATTTCTTCCTTTTATATTTGTACCCAGTCTCCTCCTTTTTCTTGTCTTCATTTCTTACTATTCTTGATTTGTCACTGGAGCTTTTGAACCTAATATTCATGGAAGCTGTTTTATGAAAGCTGTTATCCCTACCTTGCCCTAAGTTTATGCCAACTATTATCCCTAACTTGCCTAACTTTTAATGCATGCAGTTGCATTGGATTTGTATTTTCTACTTAGAAAAATGGATTTGCATTTTCTACTTAGAAAAAATAGGTTACTTTGATATCCCTGGAGCATTTTCCATCCCCATCAGCACCTGAAAAACTTTCTTCTTTTGTGATACAGTACAATCAATCAATTTTCCAATCAGATAATGAATTTCTTCTTGGTGTCTTTCATCATTGTTTTACTCACCTCCTATAGACATCCCTAGGAACTGTCCTTTGCATTTTAAATCAAAGAATGATTTACTGTGATATATCAGTAAAGTATTTAAAGTTATATTTTTAAAAAAATGGATCTGATTTTCCAATACAAATTTAGCCAGAGGTTCTAAGGTAAAAAAAATTTTTACACAATTTCAGAATTATAATTATTCTGTATTCCTCAGCATTTTTTGAGTCTATACTTTAAATATTAAGTATCTGATTATGTAATTGGAAGAGCTCTCTAATTTGCAATTTTTCTTCTTTTTCCTTTTTTGTTCTTAATTTTTGAACATTATATTTTCAGGTGTAGGATGGGATTGACTTAAGCCAGTGCCAGTGTCTCTTCTATCAACACATTCCTCGAATGCTATTCAGAATGTTTCCCTAATTTCAGTGGTTTCATAATTGCGTTTTACTAAATCTGTCCTTCCCTAATGTGAGGGTAAGTGTGTTTATGTTGGTGTATCTATTTAATTACAAGAGATAAATAGCCCCTCTTGTTCTATACTGCCCGAATTGTAGCTAGGGCAACCATTACCAAACCTCGCAAAGCCAAAAGAAATTGTTTCCTTGGCAACGGGAGCCATGTAAAATCTCACAGAACAACTGCCTTTTCTATTCAAGTTTCATTCTTCTTGATGCTGGAAAACTGGTTTTCTATTTCACTATCGGACTGAAAATAGGTGAATTATGGTGGGGGAGTATAACTACATCTGAACACCCCTGGGAGACAAAAAAAAGCCCTGGCAATCTCTCAAAGTATTTGACCCTTTTCTAGTTAATAGGGATTAGTATCTTACCAGCAGAGCATATAATATCATCAGACCTCTTAATAAAATCTTTGGCAGTCAGTAACATTATTTAAGCTTGAAAAATCCATCTAGGTATAGTAGGAACTCACACAGCGTGAAATGACAATACATTACTGACACTGAAGCTCCATTGTCACCCTTAGGCTTCCTCATCAGCCAAAATTCATAATTCATAAAGCAAAGTAATACAAAGGGGCAATGTGTCTGAGTGCTTGAGAAAATTACTGTCAACTTCTAGTTTACAAATTCTTAAAATTATACATTTTCTTGATTGGTTGGACTCTTTCAAAAAACAGGTGGGATTTTTTTTCCTTTTTCTTCCTTCCCTCTTTTTAAACTTCTAATCTACAATTGTGCTATATCTAATAAAATCAAGGTTTACCACACATTTTATATTGTCTCTGTGGTGCTATTTCTTGGCTCCTACTGTATGTACCCTATCCTCTGTTTCTATTATTGTCCTCTGATGCAAAGTATTTCCATTAAAAAGTTTGGAGTTTAAAAGTAGTTCTATCAAGACAACAAAATGCATTGCTAAATAAATTTTCGAGCAATTACCATTTCACATGTGAAGTAAAAATATCTCAATAAAGTTATTGATATTTTTTTGTTCGAAACATCTTGCTTCAGCAAAGAAATATGTTTCCAGCTTTATATATATGCTGGATAAAAGCCAGAATAATTAGGTTTTATGGATTTTTCTGCAGGCATCATCATTAATATTTGTTATTTGTTCAGCCAAGTCTACCATTTTACTAAATATATTTTATTTATTATTGTGAGAGAAAAGAATGAAATGTATCATATATTTCATTCTAAGTCTGGAATACATAAGTATTCCTTAAACAAATAAGGTGTTTTGCTGACACAATCACTTTATTTTACTTCTACTGACTTCAATTCCAGTGGTTATGTCACAGATTTATAGAAAGGCACTTTCTGATCAAAAGCAGGTAATTCTCAATAGCCAGTGACCTTGAGGAAAGCACTAATTTTCCTGTTAGCAAGCATATCCCTGTGGATCATTTTGGAACTGCATGACTTGTGAACTGGGGAGGTCAGACCTTAGCTTTCAAACAGTTTGTGCTTTGGTCATAGGTTTGAGCTCAAAGCCTATTAATTTCCTGTAATCCTGAATTATACCAAATCAGAGTCCTGGGCTTTGATAATATGTACACAATTCATAAGATTTTTACAACAGAGTTATCAAATAATGGTTAAACTGGTGCATCTCTGTAGGTGTATAAAATCTGTTTAGAATTGGATTTTGAGCATTCCAGAATGAGAGCAATTGAAATAACTTTTTGCTCATGACCATTATGATGACAGATTGTCTTTATTTCTACCTGATGTGTTAGAGAGGTACTTGCAAGCTGTAGCTGAAGACTTTCTTATAGAGGTAATATTTCAGCATTAACAGATGTCTTCTCCCCTAAAAATTCACTCAAGACTTATCCTTCTGTTAGCATGGATGTTTTACACAGCTTGAGGAAAATGTATCATAGCTCTTGAACATGAGAGAACTATCTCCATTAGAAATTAATTGCTTTAAAGAGTTCATGTTATCACATAAGTAACATCCATTAAAACCATTTTAAATTTTTGAGATCATCATTAATCCATGAGAGTCTTCATATCACAACAGCCAAAATTAAAATTCTTTGGTCAATATTCAGGTTGAAAAAATTTCAGTGAAATTATGGAGAAAACATCCATAAAGAAAATTTCAGTGAATTTACTTTCGTAGCATTTCTAGCCCGAGTTCAAACCAACTAATCCATTTGTCCATTTTTGTTATTTTTTAGATATCTGTCATCTTGTCCTCCAAGGCTCAAGGCAATAAAATACAAATGTCGCAATCTCATTGAAAGAGCAGTGATGTCCTTCCCTGGGACATAGTTCAGACGGGAATGTAACTACAAGGACCTGTCTGAATCTTTATGATGTGCATTCTTGAATTCCAGACATTTGATGGAGATGGTCATGTTCCACATAGGGATTGTGAAGTAAATGCTAGATTTGTCTTGTGAGACGAGTGAGCTTTTGGGGCTTTTTGCAGGTTTTCCTGGTTGTCAGTGGAGACAAATGGATCTTATAAAATCAGATTATTAGGTCTTGCAAAATGTTCAAAATTGGCAATTCACTTTGGAGTTTAGTTTCAGATAAACAGGAGTAAGTGTCAAAAAGAAAATTAGATATAAAATTAATTTAAATTGAAAATGGAGAACTTTAAAAAAAAAGATTTCATTTCTATGGAAAGGTTATTCAGAAGCTAAATTAGTGCACAATTTTTATAAGTGCAGGTTAGTATTCATTTTAGATGAAGCACATTGAGTCACCTAAGAATGTATATCTATTTATTGAAGTATTCAATAGTATTTGTGTAACAAAACAAAGCACACTAAACAAATGAATGTCATTGCTGTGTTCCCCTGGAGTCTTTCTAGTCTTGATTTTCTTCTCAAGGATCATTCACATTTTGTGGAAAAGGGATGTAAAAATGCTCTGTCGAACTTCACTGGATCTTGATTGATGCATTTTCAATATAATTCTCTTTGTAGAATTAATAACTTGAACCTTTTAATCCTTTATTTTGGGGGATATCTTGAGTGACATATTTATCCTACTAAAATAATATAAAATATTTAGCATATACATTGGGATAAGTAGGAAAGGAAGAGATCCAAGCTATATTATATCCCATCATGAAACCAGGACAAGGTCAGGGCTCCTATTCCAAGAAACATTCCTGAGTTTCTCTTTATAGACATAACCAGGGAAAGAATAGCTTCTCAAGAAATTATTTAGAGCATCTAATTTGGTCCCTTTCTGTGAATTGCCTTTTGGCAGACTGTGTTTCTCTGCACTGAATGCCTGCAAAGGTTTGGAGACTATCTTGTTAATTTAGGTGTATGAGTTATTTTGTCTAAGACTGAATGGGAAATATGGCACTGGGAACAAGGTTGACCATATAGAATTAAAATAGTTTGTCTAGAGTTCCTTGTGCCCTGTATTCTGAACATCTTTGTTGTTATATGAACTAGAATTTATCAGATAAATTTTTCACAGATCATCTGAACTTATTTTGATTGGAGCATGTTAAAACCGAGAAGACTGCAACAGTTCACACACATGGCATCTGGGACTTGGATGTACTTTATTATTATTATTATTATTATTATTATTATTATTATTATTATTATTATTATTATTATTATTATTATTATTATTACTACTACTACTACTACTACTACTACTACTACTACTACTACTACTACTACAACAACTACATTACAGTTCATCAGTAAAACAAAAGATAAAATAATGAAAATTACTATCATTTGTGATTTTGTAACATCTTTGCATAACTAAACAGTTAACACATAAACTAAAATTTTGGCCAACTTCAAAATTTTGAGTTACCAGAAATTAGAAATAATTGAGTGTGTAAAAATCAAAATTTTGTATATTCTGCAAAACCACAAAAAGAGTTTCAAAATACAACCTCCTTTTAACTCTATATCTTTCATAAATGATGCATTTCCTATGCTGCCTTACAAAAGTTGCCATACCTTTTTGTGAGTCAAAAGTAGGAACCTCGTTGTGTTATTGTTTACAAAGAATAAAACACTTGATGCTTTTGTTTCAAAGCAGATTTTTTCAGTCTGCTATGCTGATACCTTCAGCAGCACTTGACATATGTTCAGAGAAAATACTTGGTGACAGGAAAGTCTGGCTCTGAGTATCAGAAACAGACACAACTGTGTTTTTAGTTACCGGAAAATGTAAGTGTTCTCACCTTGCAGTTTATGGTCTGCTGTCATGCAATAATTCTTTACTGACAGAAACACAATTCTCTGTAGATCCTTCCTTACCCTCTGCAGATGTCAGGTTCTTCAATCTTTTCTCTTTTTCACCATTTTCCTCCCTACCTGCTTTTTTTTTTTAGCTTCTGGATGTAATCACAGATGTAAAACGCTATGACTCTCAGCATCTAATAGATTCAAAACTGTCATCACTGTGCCCAAGTATCCAGTTGCAGACTAAATTCCCTTCATTATCCATTTTATTATTTTCACAATCAAGAATTTTTAGAATTATGGAAATAACATTATTTAAAATCAATTAACGTTTAATACTTTCGTACAATACATTATACAATGTGTATATGCACCAACATCAAAGTGATGTAAGCAATGTTTTAGGAGGAATAGAAGTGTCAAACAATGCCAATAGAAAACAGTCATGATGCCAAAACTTTTCAGGTACCTAATGTTCATAGGGACTTCTGTGATCAACATTAATATAAAACATCTGACAGGAAAAATATGCAAACCATTATTTCTTAGATAAAGCAAGAATCAGAGCATAACCACTGGCATGTTACAACAAAAGATTGCATAGTTGAAATATCCCTTGTACTGATAATGTGATCAATGTTTTCCATGAAAGATGTTTTAAGACATACAAATTAGGAGTCAGAGTGTATTGTTAAATTGTTTTTAATAGGAAGAGCTGAAAATAAAGAACAGGTGGCTGGCTGTATTAAGTATGTTACTTATATAATGAAGTAGACATTTATATAATCATAGAATCACAGAAAGGTTTGAGTTGGAAGGGAACCTAAAGATCCAACCCCTCTGCCATGGACAAGGACAATTTCCACAGGATCAGGTTGCTGATAGTCCCATCTAACTTGGCCTTGAACACTCCCAGGGATGAGGTATCCGCAATTTCTCTGGACAACCTGTTCCANTCTCTTGACAACCTGTTCCAATGCATCCCCACCCTCATAGTTAAGAATATCTTTCCTATATCTAATCTAAAACTATTCTCTTTCAATTTAGAGCCTTGTCCTGTCACAACATGCCCTAGTGAAAAGTCTTTCTCCATCTTTCCTGTAGGCGCCTTTAGGCACTGGAAAGTGCTGTAAGGTCTCTCCAAGGACTTCTCTTCTTCAGCTTGAACAACCCCAGCTTTCTCAGCCCGTCTTCACAAGAGAGGTACTCCATCCTTCTGATCATCTTAATGACCCTCTTCTGGACCCACTCCAACAAGTGCACATACTTCTTGTCTTGAGGGCCCCAGAGTTGTATTCAGCACCCCAGGCAGAGTCGTACAAAAGTGTACTACAGCAGTAGAATCAGACTCTCTGCTCATCCTTCTTTTGATGCAATCCAGGATACGGTTGGCTTTCTGGGATGCAAGTGTGCACTGACAGGTCATGTCAAGCTTCTCATCTACCAGCACCCCCAAGTCCTTCTCCTCAGGGCTGCTCTCAATCCCTTCTCCATTCAGATTGAATTTGCACTTGGGATTGCCCTGACCAATGTGCAGGACCTTACATTTGGTCTTGTTGAGCTTCATGTGGTTTGCACAGGTCCATCTCTCAAGCCTGTCAAGATCTCTTCGGATGGCATCCCTTCCATCCAGCATGCCAATTGCCCTACACAGCTTGGTAATAAGCAAACTTGATTATTTAATTTTGATTCATGAATGCAATGGCTATCCTGGAACTAACTTAATAGGGAGGAAATTGATGGGACAAAATCTCAGGTCAACATCCAAGAAGAGAGAAAAATTATTCCTGAGCAGTGATCTTTCAGTTATGAAAAGAAGGACATCAAAACATGAACCTGTGCAGTTAGAATAATCTATTTGTATCAGATACTTACAAATGATAAGCCATTCTATTCAGGAATCTGAGCAGGAGAAGGTTAAAAAATAACTATGAAAAAATACACTGTAAACTTCTGGTAAGACTATTTAAAAATATCAAGTACAGGATTCAGAATCTAGTATTCCTGAAAAGTCAAAACAATTTTGAGTTTAAATCTTAATTTTTTGTGTCTCACACATATCTAAGTATTCATTATTGCTTAAAAAAAATGTAAATAATTCTGATGTATGACAATTTTTGTTCAAGCCCTGTTAATTATCACTTGGCCTTAACTCTAACTAAAATGATGATTCAGAGAAACATATAAAACATACCTCTTCTTAGAGAAAGGATACAAACTAAAACATCAAATACAATGTACATTTAAATTAGATTTTCTAAATTAATGTTTCAAGTAACACAGTTTTTGGAATATCTTTTCTCTGTAAGTAATGTGCTTGAAAACCCTGAGGTAACATCCACTAAACTGAAATGTGAGGAGGCTGGGAGCATGTGAATTGCAGAGCATCATTCTGTGATAAAAATCTCAAACTGCAAGAACTCCATTGGATTTTATTTACATTTGTTTACATTGATTTTATGAAGTATGCATCATTACTAATATTTTCTTGAAATTTCTGTATCAAACCCATCTCAAAACAAAATAAATTTACAGAAAGTCCTATGAACTGCATTTCAAATACAGAGGACATGGAAAAGTGCCTTTTCCCCCCCAGACTGAAGTCCTTTTATAACTATCCTGTAACTTAACTTCTGCTGAGGACAAATTTATCATGAGTACCTATTCCCACAATACCTTCTAGTGAATGGCCATTTTAATTAGCAGAAGGCCAAACAAGTCTTTGCTCTTTTGTTGCACTACAGGATTGGATGGGGGCGGGTTTGAGCTCTTTTTGGCTCACTTGTCCTGTGACCCTTTTGGAGTGGCAGAACTGTAAAAGTTGACTGAGTTTTCCTGCACGGGGACTGCATTTCTTTGCATGTGTAAAGGTTTCCGCTTATTGATCTGTGTTCCTTGGGCCTTAAAGCAACTGGGTCATACGTGTCCCTATCATCAATGTAATTCCAACCAGTCAAGACTGCTTACCTAGACAAACACCTGTGATGTAGTGTTGCTTACAGCAGCCCATATGTTGTTCAGTTAAGTAAAAATGCAACTCTTAGTGAATAGAAAGTTATTAGCTGTTATTTGTCTACTTTAAGGACTCTTTTCTGTTCTTGAACTGTCTCTCAGAACACGTAACAAAATGTAGAACTAGTTATTTATAACTTCTCAAAATTAATTATCCTACTGACAATTTTTTGTTTCTTGTGGAAATGAAACAATTCACCCACAAACATTTACCTCATAAGAAAATACTTGCTGAGTTATGACTGCACCTTTTTCCTGGAATATTTCCACTTATTTCAGTGGAGTTTCCCCAGGATTNTCTGGACCCACTCCAACAAGTGCACATACTTCTTGTCTTGAGGGCCCCAGAGTTGTATTCAGCACCCCAGGCAGAGTCGTACAAAAGTGTACTACAGCAGTAGAATCAGACTCTCTGCTCATCCTTCTTTTGATGCAATCCAGGATACGGTTGGCTTTCTGGGATGCAAGTGTGCACTGACAGGTCATGTCAAGCTTCTCATCTACCAGCACCCCCAAGTCCTTCTCCTCAGGGCTGCTCTCAATCCCTTCTCCATTCAGATTGAATTTGCACTTGGGATTGCCCTGACCAATGTGCAGGACCTTACATTTGGTCTTGTTGAGCTTCATGTGGTTTGCACAGGTCCATCTCTCAAGCCTGTCAAGATCTCTTCGGATGGCATCCCTTCCATCCAGCATGCCAATTGCCCTACACAGCTTGGTAATAAGCAAACTTGATTATTTAATTTTGATTCATGAATGCAATGGCTATCCTGGAACTAACTTAATAGGGAGGAAATTGATGGGACAAAATCTCAGGTCAACATCCAAGAAGAGAGAAAAATTATTCCTGAGCAGTGATCTTTCAGTTATGAAAAGAAGGACATCAAAACATGAACCTGTGCAGTTAGAATAATCTATTTGTATCAGATACTTACAAATGATAAGCCATTCTATTCAGGAATCTGAGCAGGAGAAGGTTAAAAAATAACTATGAAAAAATACACTGTAAACTTCTGGTAAGACTATTTAAAAATATCAAGTACAGGATTCAGAATCTAGTATTCCTGAAAAGTCAAAACAATTTTGAGTTTAAATCTTAATTTTTTGTGTCTCACACATATCTAAGTATTCATTATTGCTTAAAAAAAATGTAAATAATTCTGATGTATGACAATTTTTGTTCAAGCCCTGTTAATTATCACTTGGCCTTAACTCTAACTAAAATGATGATTCAGAGAAACATATAAAACATACCTCTTCTTAGAGAAAGGATACAAACTAAAACATCAAATACAATGTACATTTAAATTAGATTTTCTAAATTAATGTTTCAAGTAACACAGTTTTTGGAATATCTTTTCTCTGTAAGTAATGTGCTTGAAAACCCTGAGGTAACATCCACTAAACTGAAATGTGAGGAGGCTGGGAGCATGTGAATTGCAGAGCATCATTCTGTGATAAAAATCTCAAACTGCAAGAACTCCATTGGATTTTATTTACATTTGTTTACATTGATTTTATGAAGTATGCATCATTACTAATATTTTCTTGAAATTTCTGTATCAAACCCATCTCAAAACAAAATAAATTTACAGAAAGTCCTATGAACTGCATTTCAAATACAGAGGACATGGAAAAGTGCCTTTTCCCCCCCAGACTGAAGTCCTTTTATAACTATCCTGTAACTTAACTTCTGCTGAGGACAAATTTATCATGAGTACCTATTCCCACAATACCTTCTAGTGAATGGCCATTTTAATTAGCAGAAGGCCAAACAAGTCTTTGCTCTTTTGTTGCACTACAGGATTGGATGGGGGCGGGTTTGAGCTCTTTTTGGCTCACTTGTCCTGTGACCCTTTTGGAGTGGCAGAACTGTAAAAGTTGACTGAGTTTTCCTGCACGGGGACTGCATTTCTTTGCATGTGTAAAGGTTTCCGCTTATTGATCTGTGTTCCTTGGGCCTTAAAGCAACTGGGTCATACGTGTCCCTATCATCAATGTAATTCCAACCAGTCAAGACTGCTTACCTAGACAAACACCTGTGATGTAGTGTTGCTTACAGCAGCCCATATGTTGTTCAGTTAAGTAAAAATGCAACTCTTAGTGAATAGAAAGTTATTAGCTGTTATTTGTCTACTTTAAGGACTCTTTTCTGTTCTTGAACTGTCTCTCAGAACACGTAACAAAATGTAGAACTAGTTATTTATAACTTCTCAAAATTAATTATCCTACTGACAATTTTTTGTTTCTTGTGGAAATGAAACAATTCACCCACAAACATTTACCTCATAAGAAAATACTTGCTGAGTTATGACTGCACCTTTTTCCTGGAATATTTCCACTTATTTCAGTGGAGTTTCCCCAGGATTTTTCCCCGAGCATTCAATCCACCTGTCTGAAGTCTGTGTTGATTTTGTAATCCTGTTTATATTTTGAAAAAGTCTCGGAGCAACAAATACTGAAAGTCCAATTTTTTGTGTCTGTACGTGCCACAGAGTAAAAAAAGGAAATGTCATCTTTTGATTAGCAAGAAGTGTCATGTTTTCTGGTTCTCATCTTTTAATCTATATTATGATCAAAACATTTATACATCAACTGACTTGAAAACTATGTTAGAGAGGTACCCTCAAAATCCCAAATATCCTTTGCATTCATGTTTTTCTGGGAGAAAAATAACTCCAGAGATTCTATGTAAGGGGGTCTTCCTTGTAGGTTTCAGAAGATGCCTTTGCTCCTCTGGATAACAATGTATTCTGCAAATCCTGGTTTCCACTTAAAACAATAGCTTTCTCTTTGAGGACTGAGGGAAAAAAATAATGACATTTAGAAAATATACATTTCTGCATCTTGGTGAATATAATCCAAATGTGATTTTAGCTCTGTTTATTATTACTTCCAACACACTTGTTTTTCTGTCTAAATACAAAACCCCAGCATAATTTAGGACTCTAATGTATTCTGAAGCATATGAGATAATTTTTCCAGATGCCAACAGCTTTCAATTCTGCAGGTCTCTATTTGTGAGTTGAATTATTTTTCCTTATTTTCCAAACGCCGTCTCAGCACCTGCCCTTTCAGAAAGAACGAAAGGGTCACCAAGTTCACTATGAAACTTTAAGGACCTCCAAAAGCTTGTATTAATTTTATTTCATTTATAAAAGATGTCTTCCTTTTTGCATTGAGTTTTTATTTGCATAGAGCCTTATCTGAAACAGGCTCAGTTCCTACACCTAACCATTTAAATGGGAATGTAAACTCATGAGGCAGGAAGAGGGAGACTGAGACTACTTAGCTTGGAAAAGAGGAGGTTCAGGGGAATATCATCAATGTCTAAAAGTACCTGAAAAGTGTAAATAAAAAGGGGTTGGTTCTTCTCAGTGGTGCCTAGTGACAAGACCAGAGGTAATGGGCACAAACTGAAATACAGGAGGTTCCCTCTAAGCAGCAGGAAACACTTTTTCACTGTGAGGATGACTGAGCACTGGCTCAGGCCTCCCAAAGTGCCAAGTCTTCATACTTGGAGATATTCAAAATCTATTTGGACATAGCCCTGGGCAACCTGCTCTATGTGGCCCTCCTGGAGCAGGGCAGTTGGTCCAGGTGACCTCCAGAGGAGGTGAACAGCCCTTTGGGCAACTGAGAACCTGAAATCACAGTACCACAGGGCCAACCTAGGGCATCCAAGAGGACCACGATCTGACATTTCAGAACTTCTAGCTGAAATTGCAGAGCTAGATATATATTTTAAATTACAGATTATTCTATAAGTCTGTAAAGTACATTATGTTACCTTTGACCGAAACAAACTCCACACTGCCCAGAATGAACAGATTCAAATCCCAAGAGGAGACTAAATTTCAGAATATACATTATCTGGCAGCAGGAAAAGGCTAGGACCTCAGAACAAATACAATCAGGATCTGTTGAGTCTAAAAGGGGTAAACAAGTAGCATGAACTTTTTTTCTTTTCAGTCTCCTTAACTTTATCTAGCTTCTGCTCCCCAGTGCTCAGTGGTCATGGGAGAAATATGAACTCTTGATCATGCTTGTTATACCTGGAAAGAATGATGGAGGAAAGAGCACTGCATTAGATATACCAACTGAAAATCTAGACTCTACTGGTATTTTAAATTATTACTCAAAAATAATACCACCTGAAAAGCCTGCCTGTTACTCTTTCACTGGATTCCAACTTTATTTGGCAAACCTCACAACAAGTAGTGGCTTAGGACCTTCAGACGTTCTAGACTTCTGCATAATAGAAGCTATGCCACCGCCTAAAACTTAAAATGTTGTTTGGAGAACTAACAATATTGCTCCCTTATTATATTCTAATTTCATCTTTAAGTCAATTTTAAGCACTATGTTTTGATTTTCATTGGGCTAGGCAGGCTTCTAAGATGATTATTTTGCTCAATTGCATTTTGAAAGCAGTCATCTGACTGTCTGGCTTTTTATCTGTCTCAAATCCTTACCAAAAGGCTAAGGGAAAGTGTAATAATTTGAAATTATTCAGACAAGACAGGTTGTCTGCTTACTTGTACTTCTAAATTTTGTGCTGATTACTGTACAAGTTTGGTAAGTAGGAAGATCTATAGGCCAAAACAAGTCCTTCATTGCAATTACAGTAAATCTTTATGGATTTGTTTTTCAGAATGTTCTAATGGCTAACGCAAGCTTTCAGAACCTGACCCCGTGTGAAGTAGTCAAGTGCCTTTTTTCTTCTCTCTACCAGTGAAACCAGTGTGAATCTCAGGTGTCTGGCAGTCTTCAAGATAAAGAGTATACCTTGTCAAACTGAAGACTTGAGGCCATCCCAATGGTGCATCACAAGGTATCCCTGATGTTAAGCAAGCCTCAGATTAAAGGTGTGAATGGTTATTATATCTGTGGTAAAGACCCGACTGAGTGCACCTACAGTGGCTCACACTTTATGAACCTTTTAACTTGAGAATATTGTTAAAGTGTTGGCAGTATTTGAAAACCTACAATGTCATCAGCACTTTATCTGTTCTTATGTGCCAGAATGTTAAAATCTCATTACAGTCTGTCATCTGGTGCTACATACACTCTGAAAATATTGCCACAGTATTAGAGTAGGAGGGAAGTAAGATCAAGGAATTCAGTGCTGATTCTTGGGAAGAAAGCAGTTTGTGTAGCAATTAACTGCATTTTCAGGGGTTCAAGTCTGAACAGTGATTCAACATACTCAAATTTGATAAAATTTTTATAACTTTTCTTTATTTGTTTTGGGTGGGATTCCTGGAAGAGACCCCTGGGACACCAGCAATCTGGGAAATATCCCATGGGAGCAGCATACTTGGAAAGATATTGGAAAGAATCTAGATGCATGTAATAATATGTGTCCTTCTACTTTATTTTAAATCCTTCTTACACACACAAAAGCATACGCGCCTGAAGAGCTGTATCATTCTTCATTTCTCCAAACAGAATGGGTGAAATCTGCAGAATCATCAATAATAATTTATTCTTTCCTTCCTTCTTTCCTCTTGACTCCATGAAAGATTGTCTGTCTATTATCTGTTCAGTTCTGAGCTTGCTAGAAGGAGCCAGAGCTCAGCCACTCTTCATTATCTTGTGCATGCTCAGCCCGGTGTTATAAGAATGGTGCTCTTAAAACCACAGACTACAGAGAGTGAGGATTTAGAAATGCTCAATTCAAATAGTTCTTGATGCTTCTGCATTAGAATTCTTTATTTCTTGGCTATTGACATTTCACTAATACCGTATGGCAGTTCATTTATGACTAAATCTGAGTTATTAAAGAAAGATCTAAGTTAGAGATGCTTGGAAACAAGAGTTTATTACCAAGTGTTCTCTCTCATAAATGAACATCTGGTATAAAAAAGTCAAAGTGAAAATGAGTGGGAGGATTATCTTAATTCAAAGAGTTTAAGGGTTGGCGTCTCCAATGGTATACGACAGACCTTGCTGTACAAAAGAATAATTAGGAATAATAATGCTCCATGTGCAAATACCTGATGGTTTATACTAGCATGAATCCCACACAATGGTATGTCTTAACTGATGATATTTTATTTAAGTAAAACTTCTACCAACAGAGGAAGGATTAAATTTGTTTTAATCTGCCTCTACAGTGACAGTTAAATAAATGGTTTATTTTATTTCAGAATGAAATTAATTGCTTCAATGAACTGCTGGAAGCTGCAGCATGTGCAAATCATTGCTGGATTTGGAGTCTGATGGCATTTGCCTCCTGCTCCAAGCTGAGACAGCTGTTACACTTGTAAAGGTGTTTACTGTTGTATCTACAGACCTTCCAGGCTTTTGGTAAAAGAGTTTTAGAATAAAAGTTCTGGCATCCTGCTAATATCTTATCCTTTGTACCGAAGTGCAGTACACAAAGTACCACAAAAGCAACAGAAAACATCCAGTTTCACTCCATAACTTCAAAGTATTGGAAATAGATTTCATATGAGAATAACTTGGATATGGGACACGTGCACTGACAGGGCATAGAAGCCCAGAAAACAAGGGGCTGATGTGTACATCCCAAATGCAGATAGGTGGATAGCCATGGAGCCAGCCAAGGTTTATTGTTGAGAAAAAAAGAAAAGAATGTGACTGAAGAGGGAGCTACACAGAGGTAGGGCAGGATTTTTTCTGGGACAAATATCTTGTTCTGGCTCCTGGAGATAAGCACTACACAGCACATTACAAGTGTAGGAATGAGGTCAAGGTGCAGCCATGGACTGTTGATCAAAGGCTGACCCAGTAGAGGGGGACCAAGAGCACCAAAAACCCCTGAAGCCCTCAATCTATTACAGAAACATTTAGAATAATTGTTCATGATAACTAACTTTCATAGAAAATGAGAAACTTAGGTCCAGAGCAGGGAAAGCTTGCCTACAAAAGGTACCTTCATGAAACTTGGGCAGACTCCCCAGGACCTTGTACACCCCACCCTCTGGATTGACGCTGGAGCCAGGAGTGGTCATCTTCTTCATTTCTTCCTCTCTGTCCCTTTTAATCTGTTTCTCTTTCACCCTACCCCTTAATCCAAATCTGCTGTCATTTAGTTTATACTACAGAATAAGAGATTAACGTATACCAATTTCCATGCCAAGTGTATAATTTCCTAATGAAACTTTACAAGTTTTTGTAGACCCTCTGACTTTTGCCACTCCTTTTTTGAGTACAGGCATCTACAAATCTTGGGTGCTGCTTTTCCCTTAAGGGTGAGGCACAATATATGCCTGGTCTGCCTCATTCACTGCAAAAGCTTAAAATAGGATTTTCTGAAGTCCAGATAAAAGTTGTTTTACTTCCTCAGCAAGCTGACTTGATTTCATTTTTTAATTTTTATTTTTAGCTTAGATAGGCATCCTCTGAAACATTTTTCTTTGTTCTTATGCACTTATGAAAATTCACAAGTTGCTTTGTTTTCTGCCTACTCTTAACCCAACTTCTTTTATAAAATGTTGAGCCAGAAGAAATGTATCTTTTTTCATAGACATCCAGTTTAATACTTCTGAAAAGAAACTGTGAGTTAAAATATTCACTATCAAGACTTTGGGCTGTTAGAATCCTGGAAGGTAAGAAATTAGAGGAAAATACAGCTTGTCCCATCACAGTGAATTTTTCTAACTTTTTCAGTAAGTCTACAACACCTTCCACAGTAAAGCTTTGAGCTACATATTTACTTAATAGATGGAAATTGTGTACCTGAATGAGAGGATCTAAGAAGCAGTCATGACACTAGAAAGTCTGTTTCCTTATCTGGTGAGCTGATGTGAACAATAGTTTTCTCATAAAAGGATTAGAAGGATTAACATAGTGACCAAAGATCGAGTGGCAACTCAAAAAATAGTTAAATTAACCTTGTAAACTTAGGGAAAGTAGTACCCTGTTAGTTCTAGAAGAATAAGCCATGTCACTGTGTCTCCCTGGGGTCTGTCAATGGGGACAGTTAATGGAATCTGAGAATACTCCAAAGACCTTCTAGGCTAAAAGATTAACACCAACATTCTGGAGTCAGTACTTTTCTGCCTAAATTCTTCTCTTTCCCAGAATTTCTTTTCCCATATTACACCTGGAGATGAGGTCTGAGCACTCCACTGGAAGCCAGAATATTTTGCTGATAACAAGATTCTAAAAAGCCAAAAGGAATTGATGTAAAATAGAAGAAAATTGCCATCCCTACCTCTTTCTGCTTTGTGTTCAGCAAAAACATTCCATCCTCTCAAATGGCTAGAGTTTGATTTATTTAACTTAATAAAATTTATAAAAATATTCACTGGGTTTTCACCCTAAACTGGGTCATGAAAATTGGCAGAGAGTAAACAGGCAAAAATTGTGTCTGTAATCCTGGTTTTGCAGTTATGAATCAGGGCACAGACTTCTTTTTATTCAAAATCATTACCACCAGTTTTTACGCTCATGAGCTGGATTTATGAGGCATAGTTCCAAATGTTAAAAGTCCTATTTCTACTTTAAACATGCCGGTGTTTTTAATTTTCTGTTACACTGGTTAAGTATATATAAAATAGATGCATTTATATGCCATGTATTCCATGCCTCCACTGCAAGTTATAAATGTAGGATGAATAGAGGACAAATAGAAAATTAAACAAGTCATATTAAATGCTGCCTAAATAATGTTTAGTGTTGCACATCTTGTATTCCATCCACAAAGAACACAGCTGATGGGCTTGCATTATTATTTATTTTGTAGACAAAGAAGAAAGTAAAGTCTGTTAGTAATATGGTTAAAGTTAACCTCTGAGTGTCACTGAACAGCAGTAAGAACTGTCAAGGCTACACATGACCCTTCAACTTATGCCTCTGTATATTGTTCACTGGAGACCAACAGTGATCAGAAAGTGTTTTCTATCCAGTGAAAATTTAATGACTGGACATGTAGATGTCAAGATATTTGGCTTTAGTAGACTTTAAGGTCAACAACCTTCAAAAAAGAGTGACTTGATTAGTTTAAAGACAGGGAGCCATCAGTGTGTTCTGTGGTTGTGCTATTTATTTTTATGAGCACAGGAAGAGTGCTGATAATTAGACAATTAATTCATTCTTGTATTCTTGCTGCAACTGGTACATCACAAGACTGATTAAATCCATTGCAACAATAAATGCTAAGCACAGCTGAAATACTTTGACTATCTCAGTAAATACCATGATCATATACTTTTTGCCACCATTTCAGGTATAGTGTTAACAGTTATTTACAACATTAATTATTCTATCCTGATACTTCTGGAATCCATTGATTTTTCCTGACCAAATACTTTATACTAAGGGCAGCTGAGTAAGCAGCTGAAGAAGAGATGGATTGTGAAATTCTACTTACACTTGCAACCCTTTGGCAGTGAAATGTTTTAGACTGAAAGTGGGAGACTATATACAGATATGCTATGATGAATATATATACTTGACTTTTCTGGCCTTGAAGGTCCTGTAAGACCTTCACAGTACTTTGCTTCACCAGGATGATTAAAGAAGAAAAAAAAATCAACACATATCCATTTACCATAAATCTCTTAATGAGTTATAAATACTCTCAGCTCAAGATACTATAAAGGACTACTTAGCATTTTGCTTATGATTTTACATAATTCATCTAAATATAGTCAATTGCAGAGCAGATTTATTTTTGTTGTGGGTGACATTTTCAGATGGTAGCTTGATCACTTTGTTTCATAATGATATCCCGCATATCTATTTTGGTGTATCCGTAGAACTTGAATCAAGCTACCTTTTCTATTCTTACATTTCAATGCCTGTGGTATCTCTTCCATTTCTGACTATATAATGATATTGTATGTTTAGATATAAATATATATGCAGACATATATATAGCAAATGCACATATAGAACATTATTAGCTTGGTACTTATGTAAAATAGCTTTCCAGGGTTAACAACGTCAATATTCAGATGGGCTAATCTTTCAACTATGTGGGCAGACAATCTCTTTTCATACCCTTACAGCATTGCATTCAAAGCTGAAGTCACCCAAGCATATGATCATATCCTATATATAATTGTTCATGTAGGTCCACTCTTATTCAGCAAATCCTTTAAGACTGTCCTTAAAGTTAACTAGTGTGTTATTGGACTGAGGCCTTTAGCAGCAGATGATGATAAGTTTGTAATTCCTAAGATTTCTACCACTAAAGAGACAAATTCAGTAAAAAAGAAAAAAATATTTGACTCAGAGAAGGAATGAGGGATGTGTCATCATAATTGATTTTTAAGGGTGAGGGAAATAAGTGTGATTACCTTCCTCACCTGAATTTTTGTTGGATAATATTCAAAATATGTTTCATAACTGTTGCCACAAAACCAAATCAAAAAGGTTATTCAGCAAAAGACTCTAGATGTTCCTTGGGAGATCATCTCTTGGTTTTACTTAGAGGACATAGTAAGATATACTGTATCTCAGTTTAGTAATATACCTTAATTTATTACCTTAAAATGTCAATATTAAGTTATTATAGTTTCTTAAAGGTGTGAGGCATATGTAATACCACTGTTTCTCATGCCTCATTCCCCTTTTTTTATTTCATACTAACCACTTAGACCCACTAACCACTTTCAAGCAAATTTAAATAAAACCTACAACCCTCAATACATTCTTTGGGAAAATAGGCAGGCAGAGTAAAGAGAGACTCTGTAACATCCCAGCAACAGAAATTCTGCAGAACTCTGGTTCTTACCAGGCATCAGAACATCCACAGGGGTGTTTATCATAACTAAGCCTGGTTGCCTCTGAACTTCTCCATTAGTTTTTGCTGTTCATGAAAAGTATTTCTTCACAGTACCAGGGCTGTTTCTGTTGCATATCTGAGATTTGTACAGATAGAATTATTTAAAAATTGTAGCCAGTGTGTTGGGTCATATCATGCAAAGTGCCAAGCCTGACATCTCCATTGATGGGTTCTTGCTTTTATCCTTGTATTAAGATCTCTGGTCTTAGGGGTCAATCTTTCTATCATAGGCTTAGTAGGCAAAAATCCATATCCACTCTAGATATTGTCTCAGTATAAAAGGCATAAATAATTTTTTTTAGTGTCTCTAAGTGCACAGATATTAGTCTAAAAACAGAAACCTATTAAAGCTTCATTAAGAAACCCAAGTCAAATATTCCACTGCAAGAGTACTCTATAATAAAATCATACTAATTCCTTTCCTATGTCATCATTTCTGGCAAAGGTTATGCCTCCAGTCTTATTCACACCAGTTCTACTGTGTCACATGATTACAGAAGTCATGTCCTTTTAGTCAACAGGTCTGCACTCTGAAAAGTTAGAAGTGCATTTGAGGACAAGATCAAGAATTAATTGCGATTTTTCCCTAATATTATCTACTGTATGTACTACATATAAAGATATAAAGATGATGCACAGAAATTAACACAAAAGGAGTTTATTCTGTTCTCAGAATTTTGGCTGCTGAATTAAGGAAAAAAAGGCTGGTAGGGGGAAGAGGAGAGAGAAATAGTTACACTAATTTTTAATATTTCCAGAAATAGTTAAGCTAAAACAACTGATTTCTTTTCCCCATGAGGAATTTTTGCCAAGTCATCCTTTACCTAATATTTTGATGTCTCTTCTTATATACTTTACATATCTTGCTGGGTAAAAGTAGTCATTTACTGTGGCTTGTTTGGTTGCACCCCTGTTCTGACTGGGCAGCTGACAGCTAATTCACAGTATGGTTTTCCAAAATGATCAGGTTTAGATGCTGAATGCTACTTGCCTTCTCCAGCCTGCAAAACTAATTTAGGCCTCTCCATTTCACTCAGCTGTCAGTTTTCATAAGCAGGATAGGGGCTTCACATTTCTCCATCTTCACATTTTTCTGTCAAATCCTGTTGAGATCGCGTATTCAAAAGTACCTGTCATCCGTGACAGATGAAGACAGGGCACAGTCACCTAAGTCTTATTTCATACAGAAACTGAACTTCAAGGAAGAACACATTAGCTGAAACAGAAATATTTTGTGTTCCTCTTTTATAAAGTGAATGTATTTGTCAGTGCTATGATGCAATATATATAACCAACTATGCAAACTATAAAGTCACATAGGGTTGAATTGTACTTGCAAAGCACATTGTGATGTGCAAATGAAACTACATATTGGAATAATTACTGAATATTCCAAACAGTAAATGAAGCTTTTTAGCACTGGAGAAAAATAAATAACTGCATCTGAATATAATCTCTCTTACACCAATAGGAATTCTTTCCTCTTTTAAACAGAGAAAGAAATTGTCTCAGATATAATAATTTTATTGGTATTAGTAATAGCTATTGCTATCAATAATATTTTTGTTAGTAATTATTATTGCTAACCATCAATTTAGATGGAGTTTTGTTAGAATTCCCATCTATCGTGAGGTTTCATCAAAAATAAGGTTTTTTTCACATTTTTAAACTTAACATTGCACTACTCTTTGTCAAAATGAAATACAACTTAACAGAGAAAACTTTACATTGCATAATGCATTGTTTATGTCTTCTTAGACACTATCATGGTTTGGGAGAGAGAGAAAGCCTATGTACTTAAATTCTGTAACTAGCACAGCTGTCCACTGGGCAGAATAGGAAAACCTATGAGAACACAGGTGCAATTTCTGTGTGAATCTTAGACATAGTGTAGAGCTTTTAATAACAAAAACATAATTTAAACAGTGTCAGAGGTGATTAAACTGTGATTCAGAGTTGGCAGAGATGTTTTTCTTGTTCTTTGTGCAGCCATGCTGGGAATACAAGTGTTGTCAGCAGCATTTTACCCTCAGCCTCATACAGGGAATCTCAGCCACAGAGTTTGCAGGTGTGACCATAATTGTATTTGAGCAAAAATCTTCTTTAGAACAGTCATTTTCTGTCTGATAAATGTTTTGGACTTGTAATCTCATCTTCTGACTCTAGCTTGCCACCCTGATCCTGTGTGTTAACTTTTGACACTGGACTTTCTTCTCACTCCTCGTTTCTGACCTTATTCATTAGGCAAGACCATCTAATCCTTGTCGTCCTCATGTCTGTTCTAACCATTAAAATTTCTGAAATCCCCAACATGGTACTGTGTGATTTCTGTGGTGTATTTTTATGATGAAAACCTAATTTCAGGTTAAAGGTAAAAACAGAGTTTTAAAAATAATTCTGTTGTACTCTCAAATGATACAATTGCACTGGCTAAAGTGTAATTCAAAAATGGATTTGTTGGATAACCTAATAAGAAATACCAGAGATATTTGAATCTAAATCCCAACATCTATTAGCTTTGTTTAGGTATTTCTCAGTACCTGTTCACTACAGGGGTGGAAAACTTCTGGAATTTTGAAGAGAGTTTTAAGGGAAAAGTTTCATTTTTATTGTGACTAGGTCATAAAATAATGTTTGATCAAGCGATTTCACCTGATGAAAGATACCTTTCAGTAGTGCAGGTATTAGCTATCTTTGCTTCAATTTTATCACCTTTCTGAGAAGGGATTCATGCCAGAAAATATTAATAAAATAAGGCTTATCAGGAGTAGCTTTTGGGCCATTTGTCATTTCAGTCCCCAGCTTAGGGGGATATCAGTGACAGACAGTGAGGAGAGAAGTGTCTTTTGTTGCCCATAAATACTCCTATAGGTGACTACATTTATTACTAGAACTAAGGTTTTGTATTAAAAGATAGCTTTACATTTGAAGTTGTGAAAAAAGGTGCTCTTAACCCTCTTTCCTTTCATCCCTTGTCCTTTATAAGGAAGGAATTAAATGGGATCCAACATGAACTATTAAGTTAAAAATGGCCAAACCGCAGAAAGGGCATGCATTACAAGTTGTAAAATACCACGGGCCTAATTAGTAAAGTGGTAGTGACTGCAAGCACCCACTTGTGCCTCTGTCTCTGAATGTGCACGGGGTGCCTGAATAGACTGCTTTATATATGAAGGGGGCAGATTCGTGAAGAGTTTCTTGCAAATGGAAAAATTGCATATTTTTAGATTATTTTTTGTTACCTTTGCTCCTTTCAGGTGGCTTTGAGACAGTAAATAATAAAGATCTGCATAGAAACTAGAGTAATTTGGCCTCTTAATATTTGAAAAAATGAGATTTGGGAATCTAAATCTAATACATGTTACAAAGCAGTGTGCAGTTTTTCCTAAATCCCCTTTGTTTCCAGATTTTCCAAGCTATTAAGGCATCTAAAAATGCTAGGATGAGTGGGAGGGTATGTGTGTGTGTGTGGGGGGGGGGCTGTCAGTGTTTCATTTGTATCCATCTCATGGGATTCAGTGTCTAATGTTTATGTATTCTTTTCAGTCTTAACTTCCACGAAATTTTGATTCCATGTAACTGAGTCATCCAGTGTTTTGTAATAATCTACCCAGTTTGGGGGAGAGGGGGTAGGGTATGTGGAGGGTATGTTATACACTGCACGCAATTAAACTTGGAATTTAACACAATCGTTATTTGACATAATTAGATTTTCCAGTAACCATGAATTAGCTGACAGTAGGTCATGTTTCATTGAATATTTTAAAATGAATATACTTTAGCATTTTATTGGCTATAATGTAACTATATTTAAGTGCCTGTCAGTATTTTCATTACGAACCATATTTTGGGAAATGGAGTTTATTTAAGCAGTATCTCTAATGTTCTAAATTTTGTCAGGCTGAGAGCTGGCATACAAGCTAGAAGGGAAATATTTCACAACCTAATTATGGCCCCAAAGGAATTGAAACAAGCAAACGGGACATTCACCTAAGTTCCTAAAGTGCATCTGTCGAAAATAAAATCTAAAGAACTCAAAGTGAATGGAGCAAGTTTTTGTGGTTTTTTTTTCTGTTTTGTTTTTTTTTTTCCCCATGTAACTTAATAAATGTGCAGAATGATAAGCTGGGAGGTGAGCAAGGTTTAAAAAGCAAAACCACAATTAGATTGTCTGAGGCAGTGGGAGAATATATTATAGAACAGATCTTCTCCTGTTCCTCAGAAACCTCAGGTCTATTAAATAACATAAAATCTATGTAGTCAGCATTTTATGAGCATGTACAATCAGAGTGCAAAATTCATAAAGTAGTCACACAGGAGAAGTGGCATATAAATTTTGTTGCAAATATATCTTCAAGGATTTGTGGAGTCATTTAATAACCACTGATATAATGATAACTCTTGCAAGAGAAGGCCAGCTTTAAACTTTGGAGGTCATATTTAAGCAGCATCTTCAGCCATTTGTTCTGGGAAAGACGATTCCCAGTGTATACATGGTGGAAACAAAACCAGCTAAAATTATGAAAGATGCTATTTGATAGTTTTGATGTAAAACAGATCAATGGAAAGTAAGTAGAGAGTCTTGAAAAGTAAATAGGCATTTCATTTATATTCATCCAGGAACAGGATTAAGCTTCCAGTACTAATAAATGTGGCACTTTCACCTTCAGTTCCATATCCAGCTTCAATACCATTTCTAAAACATATAATACTTGCTCAAGTTAATCTACAATGGCTCTAAAGAACAGTACAGTACTGAGAACTTTTACAGATTGGAACATTGCAGACATCCCATCAGTGCAGGCGCTGACAGAGTGGTGAATTAGCAAGATATGTAGAGAACTAACGGTGAATTATTTCATCATGTGGTATGAAATCTACTCAAAAACCAGAAGGTTAAAATAGGTGTTATGAATATGTCCAAGAAAGATTTTCAGTATGACAATATTAGGAGAAAAAGGTCCTGACAGAATAGGTATAAACGATGGAGGAATATGAGAGAAAGGCAGAGAAAAGGTACAAGATTATAAAAAGTGGTTTTGTGGCTCTGTTTTATTTTTAAAAAGAAACTCATATTCAATTATGACAACAAAATTATTGTGAAGGAGCGTAGTACTGAAGGCAAAAAATATCTCCTTGAGCAACAGTATGTATATTTCTGACATAGCATATGTTTGACTTGTCACTTTAAATTTGTTAAAAAAAAGTTCAGCATAATTTTAACTTGTCATTTGTTCTGCCAGATTTTCTATTGCCTGCCTCTATAGTTCTAATGATGTTTCCAATTGGTCTATCCATATTTCACTTAAGATTGTTTTTTGTTGTTGTTGCTCCTTACTGTATTTGGTTTATCCAACCGAGTTTTGGGGGTAAGGGGATGCAGGATGTCTTCTGTGCAAAGACACCAGAACCTGCCCTCATATTGGACAGATTCCCCATATGTGAAATTCACTTCAGGGCTGAACTTGACGATCCTTATTTATTCCTTCCAACTCAGAATATTCTGTGATTCTGAGAAATAGCCATTCCCAGGAGGATTCAAGACAGCCTTGTCTCTGGACAAAGATGAGCCAAGTGAGGACATTGCAAGCACCATTCTGATACCATATTCAAGATGGGTAAAAATGTTTTTTCAACGGCAGCTGGGAGAGTGAAAATATGTGAGAGAAACAGCCCTGCAGACACCAAGGTCAGTGCAGAAGGAGGGGGAAGAGGTTCTCCAGCCACCAGAGCTGAGATTCGCCTGCAACCCATGGTGAAGACCACGGTGAGGCAGCTGTGCCCCTGCAGCCCATGGAAGACTGTGATGCTGCAGAGATCCACCTGCAGCCTGGTGGAGATTCCCATGCCATCAGGTGGATGTGCCCTGAGGAAAGCAATAGCTCATGGACAGGTCTCAAAGGAGTAGGTTTTCTGTCAGGACCCATGCTGGGACAGCCCATTCCTGAAGGACAGTACTCTGTAAGAAAGACTCATACTGGAGCACTTCTTGAAAAACTGAAAATTGTGGGAAGGACCCATACTGGAGAAGTTCATGGAGAACTGTCTTGCAAGGGTTGGATGCCATGCTGGAGCAGGGGAAGAGTGTGGGGAGGAAGGAGTAGCAGAGACAAAGCGTTATGAACTGATTGCAGCCCCTATTCTCTATCCTTGTTTCGACTGAGTAGTTTGAGCCTTTTAAGGAATCATCATCAAAGGTATCAGCAAAAAACAGGTTTTAACAAGAATTTATGAAAATGTAATTTTAGCAGAGTTCTGTGGCAAGGTTCACTTTACATCTTGCTACATAGGTAAAGCATATATAGGAAAATCTGAGAAGAATTAATGTTTAATCTATGTTGGATCTACATGGAGAAGGGGATGCTAAAGGGTCAGGGTGCAAAGTCACTGCTTCCATTACACGGTGATTTAGTGTAGTCAGGCACCTTCACAGCCAAGTACAAGGTGAGTTTGGCACAGACCTCCACATAAGCTGCATTTTTTCACCTTTCTGCCTTTGATTTGCCCATGTGTGTTCCATAACCCACTGCCAGCCGTTCCCTCCTTTCAAAGCCTCAGCCATCACAAAGGATGGGAGCCAACAGATGTGCTGTGCTGACTCACCTGCTTCTGACACAAACCAGGTAATCACTGGTGGTAGCCAGGTCCTCCTACTGTTCCTTCTCTGTACCTTACCTTTCTGAACTCAGGCCATAATGATATTGTTCCCAGTGAAGGGAACTTGCATGAATCTGTCACCAGCCCACACTAGATAAGAGCTTCCTTTGACTTGCTAACGAGGTTCAGTCTACTTCACCACAGTCTACAAATATCATTCAGGGAAAGGAGAAAAGTTGTAGCATTCTGTGGTAGTTATGTGTTAGTGATATGGCATCCTGATCATGGTCTCATACTTTTCTTGGGTAAGAACTGACCTTGGAAGTGCTGCCTTGCTGCCTAAAGGAGCTGCACATTAATATACCTGCAGTGGATTATGGGATGCACAATTGAAGTTGAGTATGACAGATTGCAATCCAGCCACTGTATCAAACAATACAGTCACTGCACTATATGCTGTGGTTAATTTGATAAAAAATGCATAAATGCAGCCCAAGTAGGCTAAATTCCCATGTTCATGTGATCAGAAAATATCCGTATCTGATATTCCTCATGTCTGACTGAATATAAAGCTGGTAGATTCTAGAAAGAAAGGTTTGACAAATGGTGAAGTCAAGAATAAACGAGTTCAGTCATCCAGAGAACAGACAGGGAGAAAACTTTCTTGTGAAAAATCAGGTAACTTTGCTGTGCTTGTGTGACTTGTTTAATAGCTAGTATCTTTCCTCTTTTTCTTTGTGACTCTAACACTCAGAGTTTATGACCAAATTGGATTATACTGGACAATTGTCATTCCTACTGGGGTCACCAGTGATCAGCACAGATCAGACATGAATGGCAATGCAGTGGCAAAGATGAGGGTGGGATTCATGGGAATCATGAGTCATCATGGTAATGGTTTGTTTGCCCACCCCTAAGTCAGCTCAGGATCCCTTGCCAACTTTTGTACAGGATGTCAGCATGTTTCGAATTAACTCAAAACTCAGCTGGACACAGTCCCAGTCAACCTTCTGTAGCTGAGACTGCTTGAGCAGGGGATTGCACAAGACAATCTTCAAAGGCCCCTTTCAACCTGAACTGCTGTGTGGTTCTAGGTGATCAAAGCCATCGTTATATGAAGATATAACGTTTACCTGTAGGTAGGTATAGAACTGTTATTAAAGGCAATGTTAAAAATTATTAATTTTACCTTTTCATCCTCCCAAGGCATCAGGGTGGGGGAATCTTGCATCTGTTTACAGTAAAACTGTTTCATTTACAATTAAATTACCAAGAAAAGCACTGGAAGCAAATTACCGTGAACAACTGTTCTGGATTCATTCGTGAAGGTGCCTGCCAGACTGTGAATGTTCAGTTACCAGAAGTTAGTCTTGTGGAACCCAATAATGTCTAGTAGCATCATATTTCCTTCTAATCAAACATATGCATGGCATCCTTCCAGGCAGTTTATTCATGACTCTTGACAATATACATTGACAGTATGCATTGAGGCTGACTTCTATTAGAAGAAAAAGAGAAAAAAAAAATTAAAATCCGTATCAAATCTATGGACCTCACTCTGTTGAAGTGACATCCTATAAAAAACACGTAATGAAACAATAATTTATTTGTGCCAAGATGTTGACTTCATAGATTTTTTCCTGAATAGTTTTCAAGTATTCTGCCTATCACATTTCTTCTGGGGTAATAGAACTAAAGAGAAAATTGGGTAAAGTTTTTTATTCTCACTGTGCTGTCTTAATAAATGGTCTAAAACCTGTAACATGCATTGCTGAGCCTTGGAAGAAAAAAGCTACACTTGCCTTCAGAAATTGAGAGATGATTTCTCCATAGTATAAATCTTTTACTTGTTTGGGTGTAGTTCTCTAGTTGAGATAAAGCAATTGAACTAATTAGCACTCTCTGTACTAGGGTATTTGGGATTACCCTTGGAGTTGAGATTTGTAAAAGTCTTTGTTTTACTGAAAAGTCTTTGAAGTAGCTTTAGACCAGAGAGCTTTTGTGATTTAGCTTTGGCCAACAGCCAGACTTTCATCCATCTGTTCAGCTACCCACCCCACATCCTGCCTCAAAGGGATGGGGTGGAAAACAAGAAAAAACAGGACTTAGAAAGCTTGTGGGTTGAGATAAAGACAGAGAGATGTCTTACTAATTATCATCACAGGCAAAACAGATTCGACATCTGGAAAATTCATTTATTGACCATTAAATGAAAGTTGCATGGTGAGAGGTAAAAGCAAATATGAAAAAAAAAAAATTTCTTTTCTGTTTCTGCACGCTCCACGCCTTTGCTGCTGCCCTTTCGTCAGCTTTGCTCCTTCATTCCTGAGCCGTGCAAGAGGGATGAAGAATGAGGGACTGTGGACAGTACATAACAGCTCCTCTTTGGGGCTCCTTCCTTCTCCTCACACTTTTGACTGCTTCGGCCTGGAACATTCCCAGGGTCCGCAGGGAAACCCCTGCCCCACCGAGGACTCTCCCAGGCTGCAGGGCCATCCCTGCCGGGTCTCTCTCTCTCTCCTGCCTCGGTCCCTGCTGCCGCTGTCCCCTCGGGGCTGGCAGGGCTGTTTCTGGCACGGCTGCCCTGGCTCAGCCCTGGCTGCCGGGCAGCGTTTTGCCCTGCCTTGACCAGGCTTCCCCTGGGGCTCTCTCTCTCTCTCTCTCTCTGTGTCTCTCTCTGTCTCTCTCTGTACAGCCCGCCCGTGGCTGAGGGGCTCAGCCGTGCCCTGCGCTGGGGCCGCTGCAGCCGCTGGCACCGCCTGGGGCCGGCAGGGACAGGCCCGGCACAGCCCCGGCGCTGCCGCCACCACCGGGGCACCTGGGCCTGTGCAGGACACTGCCCTGAAAGAGTTTATTTGACTTTGTGCTACGTGGATAGCTGTAGGTACATGGAGGGTTGCACGGAGATGGAGGGTTGCACAGCTGTCAATGCCTATGCTGTGCTAAACCTCTTTCGGCAGATCTAAAATCCTGCTCCTGTTCTGTGAAGTTTACAAGATTATTCTAGATTAGGTGCAGATAAAAAAAAGGAGAGAAAAAAGGATAGCTGGGGTTTATTTACATAGCATCATTCTGTGTATATTTTGATTATACTTTTGCCTGGATTTCTTTGGGTTTTGGTTTCTCTGGTTGAGCAACAGTTTTCTCAGAAATGAATGGGAGAGATAGCTTTAGCAGGATTGTATCTTGTTTGCTATTTTTTTTTTTTTTACTTTTCTCTCTAAATTTTATTTTAGACTTCTTGTTAAGCAAAATAAGATTATTCTGAAAAGAGGCCCTTTTTTTTTTTTTTCAGTGCAAGGTGCAAGTGGGAAAACCTTTACCAGCTTTAAATTATACCATCCCAGACCAGAGCCCCGATCTTTAAATGAAGTGCTTATAAAAATTCAAAGCGCTCTTTTAATTTTAAACCAGTGTATGCCGAGATGCCCAGAACCCTGATCACTGCCAAATTTCACTTCCAATAAATTTAAATCGCTCTGTGCAAGACAGAGCAATTTAAAATTATTGGAGTGCTTTAAATTCCATACTGAAGTACCCATAAAATTTGAAGTCCTCCAATAATTTGAAATCACTCTACATGTTGTACTGCAATTTGAGCCTATTTGAAAACAAACGCCCAGGCATCCTATGCTTTAATTTGCAATGATAAGCAACATTAGAAAATGGCTGTTAAGGATTTACAAGAAACACTGCCCTGGGAAATGGATGAGTCATCACCCTGGAGGTCTTTTAAAAGACATGTAGATGTGACTCTTAGAGACATTGTTTAGTAATGGACTTGGAAGTGCTGGTTTACATTTGGAATTAATTATCTTAAAGGTCTTTTCCAAACTAAACAACTCCACGATTTCACACCATTTCTCAGTGAATTTACTGGGAAAAAAAATGAACAAAATGAGGCAGTATTAAAAGAAGAAAGTTATGCTTCTTTTTAAGATAATAGAATGGTAATATCATTGTTTTGAGAGAGGGATATGTGGAGTGTGAGATTAGGAAAGTTGGTGGATATACAAATTATTCACCTCTGTAACAACTATAAATAATATAAATGACTGCTGTTCAGCTGACAGTATGCTGGGTACTGAGCATGAACACATGAGATGTGTCAAGGCAACACATCCAGATACCACCTGAAATGTGTTACATAACAATGAAACCAAATTCTACTCTTCATGACACCAGTGTACATTTAGAGGAGCTTCCTTCACTTTAGGATTTACTTTAAAAAACACTTAATAATCTTAGAAGATGATGTGTATCTTCCAGGTATCTGCACAGGATAGTATCCTGTCTTGTCTTATACATCTTGAACAGATTTTAGTTATCTAAAGAACCAGGAAATAATAATAATAAAAAGTTACAGTGACATAGTAATAATGTTCTGGCATATAATGTCTGTTTTATCTTACACAATCAACACCTTCCTAAAGCATACATTTAGATTAGCTTACTTCAAGGGAATTTCAAAGGGAGGTATTTTTTTGTGAAGAGAAAAACTGTTTATTATTTGCATTAATATTCTATGAGAGATAAAACCCTTGTGACTTTGTTCTGAAAGTGAGTTTTTTTCAATCAAACAGGTAGAAAAATCTATTAAATGGAGAAAAAAATAGATCAAATAGAATTAAAATACATTTTTATGAAAAACAAGAGGAAAAATTGCTGCAGTAATTTTAATCTATTGAGGAGACTTATTTTAAGACCTACAATGAGACAGGTCAGTCTTTACATTCTAATCTACTCCCATGTAGTATGTTTCTTATCTCTTTGTGCACCAAGCAAAACATTGTAATATAATAAATGATGATTATCAGTTTAACCTGAGAGAATTTATTAGGGTAATTAACTTTTTATTTATAAGCAAAAATTCATGTAAAATTTTCATTATAAATATAATAGAAATGTATTGTACCTACTTGGAATCACACCACACACCTGAGGAAAAATTCAGGAATCTTTTGCAACTCTGGAAGCAACGTTGCCTAAGCAAAATTGAAACCTTGTCAGCAAAAGGAAAATTAGCATCCTTTTAGAGGAACAGGTAAAATAAGTTTATTATACTAACCAATTTAATGGACACTTCTGAGCATTGCACTTGAGCAAATGTCAGTCCCATTACATCAATCGAGGTTAAAGGACCAGTTATTTTTGGCTAGAGAAGGCTAAGAATGTTCTCTTGCCCATGCCCTACTTTAAGGCAAGGTGAGGTGACAATTGTCTTTGTCACACATTTAAGGGACAGCAAGCCTTGTTCCATCACAAATACAGTTTATTTCATTTGTTGGCAACCTCAGCAATTACTTGTACCTAGGCTAAGAGACTGAACTTCTGGGATAATACATAGCCAGACAGGAGACAAAATACAGCTCTTGGCAGTGTAGAGTCATCTATGACCCTTGTTGCTTTCTTTTCCTCCCTCATGCCTTCACAGGTCTACTGCACAACTGAATACAAGAATGCTCCCAGGTAAGTAAGAACACTGATATTTTTTTCAAAGCTGTCACTGCTATTGAGAGAAATGTCAGTTAACTGTTCCCTTTCTTTTGTTCCAGAGTAAATTTTCTACAACTAGAAAAATTTAGCTCTCAGTGAAAGTGCTACTGGCATTTGTTGTTTAAAACTGCCTCTGAACATTTCCATTTAATGAAAGAGAGAAGAAAATTCAGCATTGCCTAAGAGTGAATAAAGATAACTAAATACACCAAATTTTTTTAAAAAATATTTTGCTTAGAAGAGAGATCACATTTATTCCTCCCCGAATATAAATTAACTATCACAGGCAGCTAAGTAACACACAGTTGCTTTCTGACTCCCTCACAAAATGGAATTATATTTAAAACTGTCTGCTTTTAAGTAAATAAAAGAATGATATTTTCTTGAACTATACAACATGTTTTCCTGAAACACAGGAGCTTGAAAAATTCATTGCACAAAATTTCAGACAACTTGATACATAGTAGGGATTTTAAAAAGTTGAACAGGAGAGTGAATGAAAAAGAAACAAACATCGTAATCATGGCATGGCATTAAAAATTAGTAAATCCCACAAATTTTGGATAGGACAAAGCAATCATCTCACTGGACATAAGAAGACCATGGAGAGAAGTCAGTGGAAGGGCAGTCTGATTTAAATATTTTGGGGGAAGACTGTGAAAATGTCTTGCATCTTCGTATGGGTTACCTGCTATAAGCTAAAGTCTTAGACCAGATATGCCATTGTTGATCCCACTCTAGCATCATCCCCAGTCTTGTATCTCTTTTGTCAGTTTTAGTAATTTATGTCTTCAAGGTACTTTACTTTTGAAATGGACTTAGTTTTCAAAAACTGAGCTTAGAAAACAAGCTCCAGCTTCAGCTTGTCATGAAAGAGGTTTTTCTAAGGATTGTTTGTTCAAAAACTTGTATTTGTTGAAAATAAGGATAGGAATTAGCCTGTTTATGGTTTTGCTTGGTTTGGGACTTGTTGTTTTGATTTATTTTTCTTTAAGGTGTTGCTGAGTACATTAACAGTCTTTATGTTTAACATGATGCAGAGCAAGGTGATGAACATAACATGACAAATAGACTTTTAAGAGGGTCATAGTTTATTTTGTAACAAATTCTCACCACTTAGAATTATTCTTAAACCTGACATTTTGGTGGAATTATTCTTAAACCTGACATTTTAGTGAACCACACTCACAACAGATTATATCTTCTGTTATCCAAAAATGTCTCAGTGGCTCAATTCCTAGCAGCTATCTCCCTGCTTGACTAAGCAATAATTTTATAGTTACTGCAGGTCATACCAGGCTAAAAGCAGTCATTTAGACTTTCCATCACTGAATAAGGATATATGTTCTTGCAACACTTTATCTGTTCTGTCTAAAACTGTAGTTAAACTTTGTATAACCTTAAAGTTTCAGATAACTCTAATTATAGGATTTTTTTTTTGTACAATGGGTGAGAGTTTTATATTGAAATTGCAAAAGTATGATTCATATGATGGCTGCAAATAGCACCACTTGTTGCTAGGTGAAAATCTACACTGGCAAGAGTGAGAACAAAAAGTTGATGCATGGCCAAGAGTGAGTGTTAGTTCTGAACTAATCTAGAGGAAAAGAATAGTTGAGACGAGATTTAGTGGAAAAGCAGATCATTTCAGACTAACTTCTAATTTGTTGTTTTCTTTGGCAAGGGGGGAGGTGATGCTTGGTTTGTTCTTTTTAAACAGGCAAAATGATTTTTGTAGGCAAAACAAATGTATCTCTCTCCTATCTAGTCAAAAGCACCAGGTACAGCACCACAAGGTGAATCAGTGGAAATAGATAAGAGAAAATTAGTAAAGAGATTGTGAAAAAAGTATCCAATTACTGAAAGAAAAGCTTTGACATTAACTTCAGTATTGGGTAGATAATGGGCTTTTTTTTTATTTAAGTAGTAAATAAAATTTTCAGAAGTGTTGTGACACAAATAGCAAATTGTGGGTATTCTTAGCAGCGAGAATGTTAAAATAACATTCAAAAATGCCTGCTTTCTGAAAACTAGAGTAATCAAAATAAATTTTAAAGCTGATAGCAGGAGATGGTATGTTATACATCAATGTAATTACAGACACCAGTGTTAATCTAAGAAATTTACCATTGGAAATGGCCAAAGAAGACAAGAGTTTTGCAGTGCATTGTTGAATGATGTGAAGTGCCAATATATTATCAGTGATAAAAACATAATCTTTCCTCAAAAGAGAGAAATACTAGTACAATTGAACATGGGTTAATAAAACATACTCTGAAATGCTGTACATATTTCTGACCACTGACTTTAAAAGAATTAGAATTCAAACCAAAACAAATACAGGATGAATAAGGAATTTGAGCATCTTATCATAGTGACAATGACTAGAAGACTTTTATTTTACTTAGAGGATAAACTTGTTCTTTATACCCTTATTCAGGGGTAAAATATCATGGGAGTTGAAAATCTACTTAAATGTGATATTAACCCAAGAATATCCATATGCCAAAATAATCCTCTCTTTGTGATGAAGATTAATTCTTTATTTTTTTGCACTGAGCTATGGAAATACCTAAATATTTCATTGTGCTAGAGCAACATAAAGTCTGTAAGTATCAACAGTCAAACTCTATAGTTTGCCTTACTGTCTTTTATTCATAAGCACTACATTAACTAACAATGTGTAATTAATATGCTTGTGAGATTAAAGTTCTAAAAATTAAAGAATGGTATGTAAAACACATACAAAGAAATATTTAAAATATTTTTCTTTCTTACAATCTATTTTTACATGAGTAAGTCAGTGAAAAACTTCTAAGAAAATTTCCTTTCACTGTAAAGTATGATTTTTAATCCATAAAACATTGTCAGTGTTTCTCAGTATATTTTCAATTTTATTTTAAAATAAAGTCACAAAGGAATTTCAATAAATAAAGATATTCCGCTTTGAGTATATTGAAAGAATACTTTCCAGCTGTCATTCTTAAAATTTATGTTCAACGTAAGTGATCAAATGAGATTTTTTTCCCATTATTTGCTTTTACAACAAAATTTCTACTCTCTCTACCCATTTGTTGCATTGTCATGTCTTGAGAAGGTACTGAGAAAACTAGAAAGAAACTAAGAGAACACAAGTAAATTCAGGAGGGAATTACAGATGGCAATCAGTAGGAAAATTGAAAGTGACAGGCTTGAGAATGAAAATAGAACTTAAAAGGAAAGGTAAAACTAGGGCGACCAGTGAAGCTCTCTGAACTTGAATATTTCAGACTGGACTAAGGTGATCATTTGGGTTCTTATAGTCTAGTATTCTGTTTCTACCATAAAGTGGACATTTAGGAATGTGCTACCATAGGTAGCTGGATATTTGTAGGGAAACAATACATATATTTGTATAATATAATGGGATCTCCAGTTTTAATTTTGGCTTATATATGTTGAATATATTGGAAAGGTTTCTACAAAATTTAATAGAATAGAATGACAAAATTCTGAATTTTACTGACACACAATTATGATTTTCTTTTTGTCACTTTGGAAATTTTAGCATTTTGATCTGGATTTGCTATGGAAAATTCATTGGAGTTTATTCTGGTGAAATTTAGTTAAACTTATTTTAGATAGCATTGCTACATAAAAGGATGGATTTTCAAGCAAGGTCACTAATGAAGGCATTCTAATCTACTAAATATTGATTTATTCCAGAGCACATAGAATTTTCCCATGGGCCTGTTACACAGAGTCATAGAACAATTAAGGTTGGAAAAGACCTTTAAGATCAGACTACACCTGTTAACCCTCCATTGTCCACCACTAAACCAGATCCCCAGCTGACACATCCACAGATTTTTTGACCATTTCAGAAGGTGGTTATTCCACCACATATTTCAGCAGCCTGTTCCAATGCCTGAGCACCTTTACCATGAAAATTTTTTTTCCTAATATCCAATCTAAATCTCCCTTGTCACAACTTGAAACCATTTTCTCTTGTCCTGTTCTTTGTTACTTGGGAGAAGAAACCAACTCCCATCTCGCTACAACCTCTTTTCAGGTAGCAGTATAGAGTGATATGGTCTCCTGTGACCCTCCTTTTCTCCAACTAGACAACATCAGCTCCCTCAGTCACTTCTCAGACCTGTGCTCCAGACCCTTCATCAGCTTTGTTGCCTTTCTATGGAAACACCCCAGCACCTCAATGTCTTACTTGCAGTGAGGGGTCCAGAACCAGGTACAGGATTCAAGGTGTGGCCTCACTTGGTCTGAGTACAGGGGGATGACCACTGCCTTGGTCCTGCTGAGCACACTATTTTTGTTCTAAGCCAGGATGCCATTGGCCTTTTTTGACCACCTGGGCACATGCTGACTCATGTTCAGTTGGATGTCAACTAGCACCCCCAGGTCCTTTTCCATCAGGCAGCTTTCCAGCCACTCTGCCCCCAGACAGTAGTGCTGCAGGGGGTTTTATAGTCAAAGTGCAGGATGAAGCATTTTGTTCGACTTCATACAATTGGCTTTGACCCATCAATCCAGCCTGTCCAAATTCCTCTACAGTCATGCTGCCCTCCAGCAGATTAATATTCCCACCCAACTTGTCATCACCTCTAAACTTACTGAGGATGCACTTGATCCCCTCATGCAGATGGTAGACAAAGGTATTAGAGAGAACTGGCCTCAGTGCTGAGTCCTGGGGAAGCCCGCTCATGACCAGCAGCCAGCTGGAGGTAGCACTACTCTTTGGAGTTGACCATCCAGGCCATTTTTAACCCTTTGAAGAGTATACCCAACCAAGATATGAATGGCTAGTTTCTCCAGGAGAATGTTATGGAAGATAATTAAAAACTTTACTAAGATCCAAAGAGACAGCATTCACAACCTT
Source organism: Notiomystis cincta (assembly GCA_013398075.1). NCBI lineage: Eukaryota > Metazoa > Chordata > Aves > Passeriformes > Notiomystidae > Notiomystis > Notiomystis cincta. The sequence continues at coordinate 61,106 of VZRX01006445.1, forward strand.
GTCAGGTCACCTTGTTATAGAAGGCAAGCAGGATGGTCAAGCAGGACTTGCTTTTTATAAATCCATGCTGGCTGGGCCTGATATCAGGGTTGTTCTGCACATGACGTGTGATCATACTCAAAATTATCCGCTCCATGATCTTTGCCAGCACAGAGGTCAAGGTGAATGACCTCTAGTTCCCTGGATTCTACTTCTGGCTCTTGTAGATGGGTATCACATTTGCTAACTTCCAGACACCTGTGACCTCTCCAGTTAACCAGAACTGCAGAAAAATGAAGGAGAGAGCTCCCTCAGTACCCTTGGGTGGGTTCCAGCTGCCCTCATAGACTTGTGTAAGTTTATGTGGAACAACAGGCCACTATTTCCTCTTGGATTGTGTGAACTTCCCTCTGCTCCTCATCTCTGTCTTCCAGCCCAGTGGGCCGAGTACCTGAGGACAACTCAGTTTTCCTACTAAGGAAAAGAAGGCATTAACTCCCTCAGCCTTTTCCTCATCCTTTGCCAATCTGTTTTCCCTGAAGCCAATAAAGCATGAACATTCTCCTTAGCTGTCCTGTTGCTGTTGATATTTGTAAAAACATTTTTGTTGTTGTCATGGTTTGATGCTGGCCGGATGCCAGTGCACCCACGAAAAATCATTCACTCATTCTCTTCTGCTATAGTTGAGCAGAGGAAAGGGAAAGAACAATTAAACAGAGGCTCATGAGTTGATGTAAGGACTGGAAAGAAACACTTTAAGGGCAAAACAGGCTCAAAACTTCAAAAGATAAAAAGAAAAGAAATATTAACAGAATGAAAAGAGGATAATGAGAACTAAGAAAGAAATTTCTTGGTGGGAAGTGAAAAAATACTGTTTATTTAACAAGCAGAGTGCACACAGACACAGATAAAAGAATAAACAATGGTAGATAAACCTTCTTGCTGCAGGGAAAGCTGGTGGATTCAGAATTCTTTCTGTAGCTGTGCCTTGGCTCCTCCCAAGGTCCAGAGCCAGGATGCAGCATCCCGAGGCCTCCCCTCCGGGCTGCGGG
>VZRX01006445.1:62502-82856 GCA_013398075.1 Notiomystis cincta
CCAGCCACTCTGCCCCCAGACAGTAGTGCTGCAGGGGGTTTTATAGTCAAAGTGCAGGATGAAGCATTTTGTTCGACTTCATACAATTGGCTTTGACCCATCAATCCAGCCTGTCCAAATTCCTCTACAGTCATGCTGCCCTCCAGCAGATTAATATTCCCACCCAACTTGTCATCACCTCTAAACTTACTGAGGATGCACTTGATCCCCTCATGCAGATGGTAGACAAAGGTATTAGAGAGAACTGGCCTCAGTGCTGAGTCCTGGGGAAGCCCGCTCATGACCAGCAGCCAGCTGGAGGTAGCACTACTCTTTGGAGTTGACCATCCAGGCCATTTTTAACCCTTTGAAGAGTATACCCAACCAAGATATGAATGGCTAGTTTCTCCAGGAGAATGTTATGGAAGATAATTAAAAACTTTACTAAGATCCAAAGAGACAGCATTCACAACCTTGTCAGGTCACCTTGTTATAGAAGGCAAGCAGGATGGTCAAGCAGGACTTGCTTTTTATAAATCCATGCTGGCTGGGCCTGATATCAGGGTTGTTCTGCACATGACGTGTGATCATACTCAAAATTATCCGCTCCATGATCTTTGCCAGCACAGAGGTCAAGGTGAATGACCTCTAGTTCCCTGGATTCTACTTCTGGCTCTTGTAGATGGGTATCACATTTGCTAACTTCCAGACACCTGTGACCTCTCCAGTTAACCAGAACTGCAGAAAAATGAAGGAGAGAGCTCCCTCAGTACCCTTGGGTGGGTTCCAGCTGCCCTCATAGACTTGTGTAAGTTTATGTGGAACAACAGGCCACTATTTCCTCTTGGATTGTGTGAACTTCCCTCTGCTCCTCATCTCTGTCTTCCAGCCCAGTGGGCCGAGTACCTGAGGACAACTCAGTTTTCCTACTAAGGAAAAGAAGGCATTAACTCCCTCAGCCTTTTCCTCATCCTTTGCCAATCTGTTTTCCCTGAAGCCAATAAAGCATGAACATTCTCCTTAGCTGTCCTGTTGCTGTTGATATTTGTAAAAACATTTTTGTTGTTGTCATGGTTTGATGCTGGCCGGATGCCAGTGCACCCACGAAAAATCATTCACTCATTCTCTTCTGCTATAGTTGAGCAGAGGAAAGGGAAAGAACAATTAAACAGAGGCTCATGAGTTGATGTAAGGACTGGAAAGAAACACTTTAAGGGCAAAACAGGCTCAAAACTTCAAAAGATAAAAAGAAAAGAAATATTAACAGAATGAAAAGAGGATAATGAGAACTAAGAAAGAAATTTCTTGGTGGGAAGTGAAAAAATACTGTTTATTTAACAAGCAGAGTGCACACAGACACAGATAAAAGAATAAACAATGGTAGATAAACCTTCTTGCTGCAGGGAAAGCTGGTGGATTCAGAATTCTTTCTGTAGCTGTGCCTTGGCTCCTCCCAAGGTCCAGAGCCAGGATGCAGCATCCCGAGGCCTCCCCTCCGGGCTGCGGGTGGGGCTCCCAGCGGTGTTCTGGTGTTCAGGCCGGGGCAAAGCTGAACAGGTCCAGAAGAAGCCACAGTCCCAGGGAAACTTCTTGCCTCAGCTAGCAAACAAGAAGCTAGCTAAAGCAAAGATGGACTCCCTTTCCCTGCTGCACACACAGAGCCGAGAGCTGAGAAACACTGGGGGAGTTCCTGTGTTTGAACACAGAGCGCAGAAAGAATTCATTCCCCTGGTTCCCGCCCCGCTCCCGGACCCAGCTGGAAGGTACAGCACCCATGTCTGGGCATCAAGCAGGTGATAGGGGATATGGTATCACAAAGTCACCCCAAGACACTGGTTTTCTTTCTTATGCGTTACTATAGAGGCATTACCAGCTTTTCTAATTGGCTTAGCAGCATGCCTATTCTCAGAGCCAGCCAGAGACTGGTTTTGCCAGGCATGGAAGAAGCTTTTAGAATCTTCTCACAGAAAATCACTTCCATGGCTGGCTTCTTCCCTCCTCACCAAAAACCAAGCCATGCAAAACCACCACAGTTGTCTGTCATGGCAGTAGCCAGATGATATTCTAGTTGAGTTTTGGCCCTTCCAATTTTCTCTCTACATAATCTCATGACATCCTAGCAGCCCTCCTGAGTGGGCTGCCCTTTCTTCCAAATCTCAAAAACTCTCACTTTTTTCCTGAATTCCAGACACAGCTCTCTCTTCAACCAGGGCAAGTCTTCTTCCCTGTGGCTCATTGTTTCACACATGGGGACAGTCTGGTCCTGATTTTTTTCTTCCCCCTCAAATCTAGTGTAAAGCTCTCACTGTAAAAGTGTAAAATTATCTCTGCTAAATCCTCAATAAAGATCTTTTTTTCCCTTTTGAGATGGTGTAGCCTATCTGTTGCCAGCAGTCCTGGTGTTGGCTAAAGAGACATGTGATCAAAACTCCAAAATCTGGACACTGGAATCATCAGAAATGCACATGTCCAATACAGCAGGGGAAATGATTGCTTGTTTCAACATTAAGACAACAGGTGGCAGAAGATGAAATATCTGTCATGCTGCTTGCTTTGAAAGCTAAATATGGAGCACAGGAATTTAGGAAGGAATATAATTTTGAAGATCTTTCACTGCCTGTAGACTTTTAGATGGAATAATGCCCCAGTCAAGTACAGATTGCAAGACACACAACTGGAAAGCAGCCCTGCTGAAAGGGACTTGAGAGCACTGGTCGGCAGCAGCTCAGTGTCAATCACCAGTGTGTGCCCTGGAAGTCCAGAGGGCAATTCATACCCTGGAGTGCATTGAACACATCACCAGCCTGTCAAAAGAGGAGATTATCCTGCAGTGTTGGTGTGGTCTCACCTTGAGTACTCAGGAAGGATGTGAAGGTCCTTGAATGTATCCAGAGGAGTGCAACCAAGCTGATGAAAGGGATGGAAGGAATGTCTGCTGACAAGTGGATGAGAACTTCGGGCTTGTCTATTTTGGAGGAAAGAAGAATTGAGGGAGACCTCCTTGCTCTCTACAGACACCTGAGGAAGGACAGGAGACAGGGATGTGCTGATTTCTTTCCCTGTTATGCGGTGACAGGATGCATGTGAATAGTTCAAAGCTGCATTAGAAGAGGTCCTAGTTATTAGGAAACATTTCTTTACCAAGAGGGTGGTCAAATACCAAACCAGGTTTCCTAGAGAGGTGGTTGATGGCCCACTACTGTCAGTGTTTAAGAGGTATGCGGGCCATGCTCTTAAATATATACCTTATCTTTTTGTCAGCTCTGAAATGGTCAGGCAGTTGGACTAGATGATTGTTGTAGGTTCCTTCCAACTGGAGTGTTCTATTCTATTCTATTCTATTCTATTCTATTCTATTCTATTCTATTCTATTCTATTCTATTCTATTCTATTCTNCTGTGTTTGAACACAGAGCGCAGAAAGAATTCATTCCCCTGGTTCCCGCCCCGCTCCCGGACCCAGCTGGAAGGTACAGCACCCATGTCTGGGCATCAAGCAGGTGATAGGGGATATGGTATCACAAAGTCACCCCAAGACACTGGTTTTCTTTCTTATGCGTTACTATAGAGGCATTACCAGCCTGGTTTTCTTTCTTATGCGTTACTATAGAGGCATTACCAGCTTTTCTAATTGGCTTAGCAGCATGCCTATTCTCAGAGCCAGCCAGAGACTGGTTTTGCCAGGCATGGAAGAAGCTTTTAGAATCTTCTCACAGAAAATCACTTCCATGGCTGGCTTCTTCCCTCCTCACCAAAAACCAAGCCATGCAAAACCACCACAGTTGTCTGTCATGGCAGTAGCCAGATGATATTCTAGTTGAGTTTTGGCCCTTCCAATTTTCTCTCTACATAATCTCATGACATCCTAGCAGCCCTCCTGAGTGGGCTGCCCTTTCTTCCAAATCTCAAAAACTCTCACTTTTTTCCTGAATTCCAGACACAGCTCTCTCTTCAACCAGGGCAAGTCTTCTTCCCTGTGGCTCATTGTTTCACACATGGGGACAGTCTGGTCCTGATTTTTTTCTTCCCCCTCAAATCTAGTGTAAAGCTCTCACTGTAAAAGTGTAAAATTATCTCTGCTAAATCCTCAATAAAGATCTTTTTTTCCCTTTTGAGATGGTGTAGCCTATCTGTTGCCAGCAGTCCTGGTGTTGGCTAAAGAGACATGTGATCAAAACTCCAAAATCTGGACACTGGAATCATCAGAAATGCACATGTCCAATACAGCAGGGGAAATGATTGCTTGTTTCAACATTAAGACAACAGGTGGCAGAAGATGAAATATCTGTCATGCTGCTTGCTTTGAAAGCTAAATATGGAGCACAGGAATTTAGGAAGGAATATAATTTTGAAGATCTTTCACTGCCTGTAGACTTTTAGATGGAATAATGCCCCAGTCAAGTACAGATTGCAAGACACACAACTGGAAAGCAGCCCTGCTGAAAGGGACTTGAGAGCACTGGTCGGCAGCAGCTCAGTGTCAATCACCAGTGTGTGCCCTGGAAGTCCAGAGGGCAATTCATACCCTGGAGTGCATTGAACACATCACCAGCCTGTCAAAAGAGGAGATTATCCTGCAGTGTTGGTGTGGTCTCACCTTGAGTACTCAGGAAGGATGTGAAGGTCCTTGAATGTATCCAGAGGAGTGCAACCAAGCTGATGAAAGGGATGGAAGGAATGTCTGCTGACAAGTGGATGAGAACTTCGGGCTTGTCTATTTTGGAGGAAAGAAGAATTGAGGGAGACCTCCTTGCTCTCTACAGACACCTGAGGAAGGACAGGAGACAGGGATGTGCTGATTTCTTTCCCTGTTATGCGGTGACAGGATGCATGTGAATAGTTCAAAGCTGCATTAGAAGAGGTCCTAGTTATTAGGAAACATTTCTTTACCAAGAGGGTGGTCAAATACCAAACCAGGTTTCCTAGAGAGGTGGTTGATGGCCCACTACTGTCAGTGTTTAAGAGGTATGCGGGCCATGCTCTTAAATATATACCTTATCTTTTTGTCAGCTCTGAAATGGTCAGGCAGTTGGACTAGATGATTGTTGTAGGTTCCTTCCAACTGGAGTGTTCTATTCTATTCTATTCTATTCTATTCTATTCTATTCTATTCTATTCTATTCTATTCTATTCTATTCTATTCTATTCTATTCTAATTTTTCTTACCCTGTCTTGACTGGGGGGCAGATAATTGCTTGTAAAGAATTTTCTCCTCTGTTTTAGTGCAAGATACGGAGAGAGCAGAGCAGGAAATTCACAGACCCGGATGCTGGTCTGCAGCATGACAGACATCAACAAATGCTGCTTTTTAGCACTGAGTAGAATTCCACACATCTGAGGAAGATGACTGATGCCATGACTCTATTCTGTTTTGTCTGAATGGATTGGAAGAGAGGTTTCCTTATGGTTAGCTCTCCATGGAAAACTTAAGAAATGAAAGTTATCATCTGAGAGAGAGAGAACATCATTAGATTACAATAGCCTTTTTGTCTCTGCTACTGGTTAAAACAGAAAAAAAACTCAAACAAACAACCAAAAAATAAACAGATGGTTTCCCTACCAAAACTTGACCAGATAGATTAAGAGGACTATTGAAGTGTACAGCAGAAAAGCCAACAAAGAAAATCAATCTCACTACTTATTTGCAACTGCTATTAATGGTTTATACTTCAGTTTTGATACTCAGCTGTGAGGTTTAGCAAGTATTAATGTATCAAATGTGAATACTTGGATGATGGGTTAATAGATATGTCATCACTGATGTCAAATTTAATGTTCAGTTTTATAACTTTGCATACATAAGCTAAGTAGGAGCTGATTTATTTTTTTTTAATTTACCATCATCTACCTCCCATGTATGTACAGAAAATGGGGTAAGGAGAGTTCAAATACTGTTTTAATTGGTTGTTAGGTAACATTCTTCCATACTGGTAAAACTATATTTCTTGCAATTGTCCATAGCACTTGAAATTTCAGTCTTCAGTCTTGAATCAAGAAATACATATCTGTGGGTTTTTTACATAGTGTGCCTTGAAGTATTTGGCAGGGAAACTTGATGCCCTTCTGTCTCTGTTTCATACCAAATAACTTTCAAAATTTATTGACACATCCATTTGTAATTTAAAAATATTTTGAATAGAAAAATTGTTGTTTGAAAGACAAAGTTTGCAGTGCTAGAATTTTCAGTTTACAGATTATTTCAAAAAGTAATATTCAATCTTTTCACAATGCAATTTAAAGAATGATTTCAAAACATCATGAAATATTGCAGGGAAGAATGGCTTCAAAACCCAATGATTTTTTTTCCCCCCCAATTATTAATGGGTTATTGCAGATCAGTCCCTCCAAAAGGACCTTTTAAAAATTACTTGCTGTCATCAATACTTCATTTTCCACATATTATTAAACTAAATTGCATTGTATGAGTGAAAAAGAAAGATATGACTGTAATTCATTGACATAATTCTATGTCAAAGTTCCAAAGTTCCATTAAGAAACAGTTCTGTCTTCCCTGTCCTCTTTACTTGTCTGTCAGAATGTTTCCATTGGAATTACACTCTTACCATGAACATTTCAGTGTATTTTGCAGTATATTCAACTGTTCTGTATTTATGAGTGCACCAAAAGTAACTAGAAAAGACATTTTGTCGTGTTTCTCTTCAGCCTGATACTCCATGAATATTATGAAATGGTCTTTAAGTAGTGCACCCAACATTACTGACTGACCTTGATCCTAAAAGCAGCAGAGTTCAGCTGCTTTATCACAGAGTGGCTTCTTTTTCTTTTTTTCTATACCCTCTCCCCCTTCTTCATATCAGTATGAAATGACCCTAAACTAGCAGAACACCCAACCTGACAGGATTTTTTGAGATAGTGCTGTGGTATTAATTCTTACATCACTCATCTTGTCGCCAGCGAGCGTCAGAGTCATGACCAGAAGGTGATGGAAATTAAGAACAAAGATCAGGGAGAAACTCTCCTGTGCCATGATGGCAGTCAGCTTCTGCAATGCTTCCCCGAGGTGTTCACATGGCACAGTCTATTGTAAATTACAGCAGGTGTCTAAACCAGCATGTGTCTCATCCATGATTATCTAGAGAAGGAGGTTAAAGCCCTCTGTCTGTTTCTACTGATTCATACCTGGGAGCTAAGGCAGATATTATCTCCTTTATAAATTTGCATTGTTTGTGTTGGAATTAATATGCATTGGCACACCCGAACAAAAAATATAAATCGTCTAGATGAGAATAATGTTATATGTTTTAATTGGAAATAGAAAAAATATATATTTTGTTTTAAATGAAGCAGAAAACACAGGAAACAATTTCAAAATGTAAAAATCTCGATCTTATGTCAGTTTGGCACCAGACTGCGTCCACATTGCAGTACTGTATATGAAACAAACCTATGCTGAGTTTCTTTTTCTGAAGTAAGTCAAAGGCTTTTAATGTAGACAAAATACAGAAAAATGTCAGCCAGTTAGTTCCACAGAAATAGTGATCAGAACGTCAGCCATTGCAATGCAGCACCAGACATGCTGTTGCCCAGTAACACCGGGCAGGAGAAGATGTCTAAGAGCTGGTGATATATGTCAACCACTGCAATATCAATTGGCAAAAGCTGGCTGTACTACATCTCAGGGAAATAAATAGTGGGCAGAAGCTTTCTCAGTATCTCCATCAGGAAAAGTAAAATTACTAAAGCATTTAAGGCTAAACTTTAGTTTAAGTATATACTAAGCTATTAAAGGGCATGAAGACCATAGTCAATGCAATATATGTATTTTTTAGAAGGAATAAAACAAATTGAAAAGAAGAGAAATAAGGAATCTGGGACAATGCTGCAGAACATCCTCTCCTCTATTTGGGCTGACCTAATAACAAGCTGAGGCTAAACAGAGCTAAGACAGACCTCTGTTAACCTTTATTTGGACCACGAAACCACAAATGCCCTTAAGAAAACTATTTAGCTTAACATGTGAAGGGAGTTAAAGCTGTTTTACATGGCTAGCCAAATATCCTTTCACAGCCATCATTTTCTGGCCACATATTAGAACTTGGTGAACTCCTTGAAATAGATCATGCATTATGTTTTAGCAGAAACCTGTCTTCCATCCAAAAATACTGATTTGATAGAAAAAGATTCAAAAGCTAAATATGAATCCTCTAGTCTTGCAACACCAGGAAGTAGCCAAAGATATATGATTAAGCTGTAGAGAAAGACTCAGAGTTGATACTGATATAAAGGAAAGAGACCATGGCTTTCCTTAGCAGATCCTGAATAGCACAGCCAGAGAGGGGCAAACACTGAAACTAGCTGAAGGGATCAATGCAAGATATATATTTATATCCTGTAGGATTGTCTCTGATATCTTACAGAATCCCAGCCCCAGAAAGAACTCAGAATAGACCTTGTTCACCTTTCATTATAGAAAGTGTGGAGAACTAATGTAACTGTCAAAAGGAAAAATACCAGCAGAACTCATGAAACCTAGAAGGTCCCCCAGCAGACCTGTGGGAGGGAAAGGCTCAAGACTGGCTCTAGGAAAAGAAAAGGCAAGTTTAGATTCCAGATTTCTTTGCAGTGAAGCAACTCCCAATCCTCTGAGGACATTTGAGACAGGGGTTAATCTTTTCTCCTAATGCAAAGTAATGTGTGAGAGAAGTATATTCTGCTGATATGTCTTCACATTCTTAACAGAATACTTGGCAAAGTAAAAATATTTCATAGCAAGTGAATGGAAGGCCTTAATTTTCTTATATATCTGGTGGAACTATTAAATCAAGACCATGATTTAGTTTTTACAAATAGATTAGTCTTTACAAATCAAAGACAAGGTGCTGATCCAAACTCTAGTGACACTGTTGGAGACAATTCCATTTCCTTACCTAATGTATTTTTTTTTCAGAAATGCTCCTGTTTCTTTGTTAAAGTACTAGAAAAATAAATTAAACAGTTTCATGTTTCTGTTCACAAGCAGGGTATGTTTCCTGATTAGCTGAAGTTAATAATTACCTTTAAAACTGAACCTTTTCTAAAAAGTGAAGATTTTAGAGCATCAGATAGACAATAAAGGCTATTTTATAGCTCTCTCTGGAAGTGCTATTTGTAAATACAGTCACCCTATAAAATGCTATTAATTATAATTATAAATAGGAACTATCTATAGAGCCCTTATGTGGTTTTGACAGCATTTTGGGTATCTTTTTTCATATAAAGAAGATAATTTTAAATTACTGAGGACTGCAAGCTTTGGAATACATGCTTAATTTCCTTAAGTAAATAGTTAGTTACAAGGTTAACCATACTTTTTGTGGAGTGCTGACTTTGGCTGGCTGCCATATGCCATGAAGCTGCTATATTAGTCCTCTTCCTCAACTGGCCAGGGGAGAAAATAAAGTTAAAAAATTGAGATAAACAGAGGGAGATCCCTTATCTGTTACTGACATAGACAAAACAGATTCGACTCGGGGAAAATGCACTTATCGACAATTAAAAGAGCACAGCATGGCGAGAAGCAAAGACAAATATGAGAAAACCCTCCTGACACTCACCCCTCCCCTCTTCTCAGGCTCAGCTTTGCTCCTTGTCTCCTGACTGCTATACCTCATCAACCCAAGCGGTGCAGAGGGATGGGGAATGAAGAGCTGCTGTCAATCCATAGCACATCCTCTCTGATATTTTTTCCTCCTTGCACTTTTCCCTGCTCCAACGTGGGTCTTTCCTGGGGTCCGCAGGGAAACCCCTGCCCCACCGAGGACTCTCCCAGGCTGCAGGGCCATCCCTGCCGGGTCTCTCTCTCTCTCCTGCCTCGGTCCCTGCTGCCGCTGTCCCCTCGGGGCTGGCAGGGCTGTTTCTGGCACGGCTGCCCTGGCTCAGCCCTGGCTGCCGGGCAGCGTTTTGCCCTGCCTTGCCCAGGCTTTCCCCCGGGGCTCTCTCTCTGAGGCCACTGCAGCTGCTGGCACTGGATGCATTTCTTACATATTGATACAAGAAGCAGGAATTTTATAACGAGGTCTCAGTATGCAATTGCTATGGAAGAGGATGGATGCTCTAAATCTGGCAGTTTTGGATTAACATGTGCCTTTGTCATCGTGACAGTATAAGCATTCTCAGTACACCCATTCCTCTTACAGGTGTTTGTGTTAATAGCTTAAGATCTGTGGCTGCATCACCTTTTCAGTCAGATAATCAGTATTCACTGGAGCAACTCCATTGCAATCAATTGTTACTGACCTTTTTCTGCCACTGGACAGCAATTGAAACTTTTTAGGTGGATTCCCTAGATTAATTTCAGTTTTAGACCTTGAAAATGAGTACAATTTTCCTGTTTTGATGTTTTCATGTGAAAGTACTGTGCAGGATATGTGCTCAGGTCTTCTAGCACTTGTTGGAATTATGCTGACTTTTGATAGATAAACTTATTTTTCATTCTAAATAACAGCCCTTGAAACAAAAATGAGTCAGGAAACTTAATAAAAGAAAAAATAGAATATATTTTTTGTGGCAACGATATTAATCTGTTTTGATGATCAACATGTTACTAATACACAGAGAGAATGTTAATGACATGATTTCTTAACATAATTATGATTAGCCAAAACAGAATAAAGTAGAATATGTTACTGCAAACCAATTAGGCAGAAAATGAATAATCTGGGAATTTGGGAGACGTTACAATTAGCAGAAGAAACACAGAAATCACTGTGTTGGAAAACAGAACTGTGACCCTGCTGACATCTTTGTCCTCTTCCCACACTCCATCTCTGTTATACAATGACTATACAACGGAAAAACTATTTCCAGGGGTTTGCTTTTTCTGCCAATGTAACTGATCAAACTTTATTTACTTTCCTTGTGGATTAGAACACAAGTCAGCCTTCATCATCACACTGGGTATTTTTAGAAAAAATAAATTCATGGCAAATATTGACATGATGGTTTCTCATTAACCTCTCAGATTCCAGCATTTATCCATTTGCAGACTTTCTAAGCTATAGACTGCCTTAAAAATCTTATCCTTGAATATGTCTGATATATTTTTTAATATATTTTTATCATCTGATGCCACTACATTCTTTGGCAATTGGTATCATAAATCCTGTGCATGAAAGAAGAAAAAACATTTTTAGCTTCTTGCATGTTTTTTAAACTTTGACTTCTATTGGTATAATATTTTTATTTTAACAATGCAATATTTAAATTATTATTTCCTATTTGTGTTCTCTGCACCACACCGGCTTTCATGGATATTTATTAACTTTTTAGTGATCCCTACTTTTATCCTTACAAATCTCTGCCTTTTTTTTCTCAAAAGCTAAATAGACCAGGTCTCTTTAGTGATTCCCATATCTGAGTTATTCTTTATACCTGATGATATATGTTGATTTTTTTTCCTAAATCTTTTTCCCCTATTCTTTTTTATGTCTAATATAACTATAGGCTAAATTGGAATTAAACCATACAATGGGTGTATTGCTAATGTAGAATATGGAAAATCTAAAATAATCTCCTTGCTCCTTCCAATGCTTTCTACATTGAGACATGTTTGAAAATGTTTTTTTTCTATTACAGATCCATTGTTACTGAAACTTCAATTTATTGTTTTAAACAGCTGTGAATCTCACTTCTGCTTAGAACTAGCTTATTTCCTTTGTATCAACAAACATTATGGGATCAGTTCTTACCTGGAATATACATTTCTAAGGCCAGCTTGCATACTACTATTTCTTTAAAATCTCTGCACAACTGAAAGAGAAAAAAGGAGCCACTATTTAGAACAGTATTTCCAAAAAGCAATATTAAGTGTTTGGTTGCTAACAAAGAAACCAAACACCTGATAATATTGTGGTAACTATCCATTGTTATGGTAACTATTTATTATATAGGATGGATACATAGGATTGAAATCTAGAAGTACCAGATTTGCATGTTTAAAGAAGAAAGAATTCTGTACTCCCACAATACTTCAACAGTGTTTTGAATGAGTACCAGGAGAGAATATGTGCCTGGAAAAAAGCAGATGACTCTTGATGAATTAAGTTTCACTGGAAAGACAGACTTGACAGCTATAAGCAAGAAACTTGTTCTGATTAAGTGGCTTTCCAAAAACTGTATTTCTTGAGTAGTATAAGGACAGAATTTATTATGTTAACAACATGAAAGTATTGAATAGGACCTGAATTAAAAGCCAGCAGGTATGCCTTTTCATGGGGAAAAAAATCAAAAAACAAAACTAGGTGAGAAACTTTGGACCTCATTTCGATTTTGCAGCCAAACCTGTGTTCTTTTGATTTGTTTTTTCTTTGGTTGCTTTTTAACACTTCCCAGTAATTCAGGAGAAAGAAGAGCAAAGATTAAGAAGGCTGTATTTCCCACAGAGTTTTTGTAGCCTAACTTGTCACAGTGATGATGGCGCAGAACAATTTTTTCCCAATGTCTATCTGTTTACAGAAATATTTCTTTCTTCTCAACAAGGCAAAAAGGCAAAAAAGTAAGGAACAAAAAGCCCCCCCAAAACATGGTTTTGCTAGCTTCATCATTCCTTGCTGAAAAGTTGAACTTTTCAGGTAATTGAAAGGTAGAATTGTCTTTGTTCTTTCAGCACTTACGTAAGCTGCTCAGGACTTACCTGAATCCAGATGCCGGTCCTATTTTAACTCCCTGCTCCAGTCTAGACAACTTGTCTTTAATGTTCTCATAGGAATTAGGGAGCGTAAAGGACAGATAACAACAGCCCCAACTGGCAAAGCACGCTCCTTCAGTGCATGTGTTCTAGAGTCTCAGAAGTCCAACAAAACAAGAGCAGTAATGAGAACACAGGATAACAACAATAATGAAGTGTACAGGGGGACTTTGGTAGAACTAAACCCTAAAGAACCACTAGGTAACAGCAAACACATCAGTCCCATAAGTGCTATTTTTTCTTATCTATAAATATTTTCAAAGAACTACACCACTATGAAGTTATCAATATTAAAGTAACTAAAATTAATCTTAAATAAATCTATTACTATTTCCTGAATGCTGACTAGTAAGGGTAGTGTACAGATCTGTGGTGATTACCTTATTGATCTTGTCAAAAGGTAATAATCCTTGAACAAAGACTCTCTTATTTGAAATGTGGCTTGTGATCCCGTTTAATTTTAAAATAATAATCAGACTTATTAATCTTTGCAGATATTGCACAACTAACAGAATCAAAAAAAGGTTCATGTAAAAACTATATAGATAAAAGTTTGGGGTTCCCTCCACAGTATAGTTAGCTGACAGCACTTTTGCAGTTCTAGTTTCTGCATTAACATTTTTTCAAAACATATTTTAAAAATGTTATTGTTCAAAAAAACAGTGTAAGAACGTTTCAGGGATCAATATCTAGCCTTCATCAAGATCTTAAAAATCTTATATAATTTCCAGTTTTAAAAGATAGTACAAAAGTACAAAGTACAAAGTTGTTATAAATTGCATGCTATGCATGATAAGTTACATTCATAAAGAAATTCCTCTTAAATCAAGAAACATTTCTTGTTTGAGTCCACACAGAAATTTTGTGTTCAGATGTGTTTTTCTCTGATCACACTGGAGTACCTCAGATCAACTATATATTGTAAAATCTCACTCTGTATTCATTCTTTTATAAATGTAGAATAATAAGTGTATAATGAAAGGATTGTTTAATGAACATTACAATACTATCAAAAAAGCACTCTCATTTCTAGTATTCATAGTGGAAAAGCACTTTACTTAATACAATTCTTTGATTATAAAAAATATTTTGAGTTTAACTTTTTTATTTCTTACAGTTTGTACTTAGGCAGCTGAAAATTATCTGCTAGGTTTTGAGATTAGTAGCCGAAAACCTCAGACACTTGCACAGGCAATGCTTTTCTGAATCAAACTAATAATTTTGCTGGTTAGTGCTTCACAGTAAAGCTCAAGAATCTCTACAAGAGACAATTAAGACATAACATTTCCAGACAGAATTTCCCCCCAACTCTTGACAGTTAGAGGTCAGTCTGGCCTGAAATACAGGGATTTATATCTTTCCCTTGGGTCCATTACTTTGTACATGGTTAAAGAGCTCAAAATGAATGTTAAAATTCATTGGAACTACTGTGTGGGATCAGTTAGAATTCTTAATTATGTTGGCCCAGATCCACAAAAGGATCCATAGACTGTAGGTTCTCAAAGTTGTCACATACTCTGCAAAACATTTAGGTGCCTTAAGATTCAATTGCAGCATTTCAAGTTATTAAATTTCCCTCGTATTTCTTCTGCCCTGATCTTTGCTGTGTCTCATTATAGGTTTGAGTATCTTCTCATCCTGTATCATGGGCAGAGCTTACAGAACTTGGTTCTGAAACTCTGGACAGAATTTGTGTGGCCCAAATTAAATGATAGATAATAATAAAATCTACAGAAATAATAATCTCTTCTATACCTATTGCTGCCATTGAAATCAAAGGTAAATCTGCAGGTATTGCAACTATATGATTAGTTCTACGAGGGGTTTATTTGGAAGCACCATCAAGAAATAATGAAAAAAATGTTGTTCAGTAAATTGTTCCATATAGAAAAGATGACTCTTGTGTTTGGATAAGAAAACATTTGAAATTAGGTCCTCCACTGGCTTGAATGGGCAGTGTTCTGCTTCACTTCAGGAAAGCCATTTCTGTTTTGGTTTAGATCAGACAAAACCCAGGATTCCACCAATGTTTAAAAGTACATTTCCTAGAAAAGTCATTTAGCCTCTCATTATGCCTTTCAGTAGCCTTGCTGATAGGAAATTGAACACATTTTAGCCAGACAGTAACAGATTAAAAAAGTACTACCCTCCTATATACTTGAGTGATTGAACATTGCAAATTCTTACAGTAATAAAATAATTACCGAACAAGAAATTTTATTTTTTATTTCTTTTTTCTTTTAATTAAAAGAAAACTTTCATAGAAAGTGCAGTAGGTCTTTGACCTGTGGCAGAAAGAGGGAGAGTGGGCCATGCAGAAAACTAATTGTATCTTGTAGTACATAGCCTTATCCTAATGTTGCCAAATTTTGATAATTATCTAAACTTGGACAATGACTTAGGTTTGGAAAGAAGACATTATTTGTTCTGTGCAGGGTGTAAGGTGGAAGTTTTCCACAAATTGAGCATGCCAGGAAGGAAAACAAAAAAAAATTTATGCACTAAAATTTACATAAGCCCTCCTATCTAATACATAGCCACTATCTACATAATACAATCATTTAGCTTGGGCTGCCTTATGCAATACTTCTGGCTGCATCTGCATAGGCCTCTTTGGGGGTCTCTAGTAGTCTCTGGGGATCATTTTGGGAGGTGCCCCTTACTCAGTTTCAAGCAAAGTTCAGCTTAGGATGCACAAAACACCAGATTGTGTGCCAAATAAATTGTGATCTGCAGCTCCAGCCTCACTTCTTAAAACATTGCCAAACAGGACGTAAAATACAAAGATTTCCATAAACGTTAACTAATATCTGCTTAACACAAATGATAACATCTATTTGCTTTTAAAAAGGGGTTTAAAGGTGAAAATTATACCATCAGACTACCTTTACAACAAAATAAAGGGAAGGGACTGAGAATTCTGCTTAAAGACATCACTAGGAGATTCCTTTTCTTAAGGAATGTATTGCTTGCACATCTAGACATAGGCACAAGATTTATCTGCTCTGTGGGAGAGCAGGATTGAATGATTCTGCATTACATTTTTTCATGACCTCATAGTAGTTATACCTTTAGTAAGATAATTTCTGTTACCTAGAAGTTGAAAGGTGGTGACTGGGCAATTTCAGGGAGCTGTTTCAGGAGGTGGGAGAACCCGCTCCGTCCTCACCTCATTGCAGACATCTTGCATGTCTTAAAAAGGTGGGACCTACAAAGGCATACTGTTGCTTATTATGGTACATTGACATTCCTTGCTGTTTGTGAATGTATTAGCCACTGTTCAGTGTTCTTATAGTTGCTTTATATTCCTGTGCTATGTATATTTTCTGGTATACTTGGGCACTTCAAAAGAACATCTTGCACCTAGAAGTCAATGAGGCACCAAATAAGTGGATTTCATGTCAAAATCTACAATTCCCTTGTCCATCTCTAGACAGACCATGGGCAAGATTTCACAATTAGAATTTTTCATTTCCTCTTTTGCTTTCTGTTTAAATCATCCTCACTAATACCTGGTATGAATATTTTCCCAGACATAAAATGCAAAAGCAAATAACATTTTGTTTGGGTTTTTTTTTCTTTCATTAAGGTAGCCAAAGATTTAACCACGCAAATTTTCACTTATAACTTATTTTGTACCTGAAATTTTAGCTGGCATTCACTTGTGAAAGTAAAAATATAAACATGCAAATTGTTGTTTGAAAAGGGTCAATTTCTTTACAGCTGTAACACCAAAATAAGCATTCAATTTGGACCCTGTTTTTGCTCAAAAGTAAAACCTTTTTAAAAAGTAAGAATTAGATATATGAAATCAAGCTATGTTTGATAGACTGCTTCATAAAAATTTCAGCTCAAAACTCATCCATCAGTGTCTTACAAATAAAGTCATCCTGGATATGTTTAAATTAAGAAGTTTGAAAGCTTGAGATATTGACCAGATAAAGCATTCCAATTCTTACATACTTACTGTGATGAAATTAGTTTTGAGCTCCTTCCCCTTATCTCTCATCTTATCTATTTGATTTAAGGAGATGTGTTGTAAATCAGAATAATTTATTTATTTAAAATTTATTAGCTTGTTGGCTTGTTGAATGTTATACTAAAGGCACTACTATGAATCTGAATAACAAATTAGTGCCCCTTCAAATCTGATATGAATGGGATGCTGACAATTTTCTTCAAATAAACTATGAATTTTAAAACCAAACTCAAGATAGTTTAATAGAAGAGGATTGATAATTTTAATAGTTTGATTATCCAGATGGTATATATATCAATTGATTTTCTTTACATGTACAGCATTGACAATAAGAAAAAGGAAGCTTTCTACATCAAAGCATTTTGGAAAATCTAGGAAATATGATGTTTAAATAGGATGAGAGTGTTACTGAAACCCGAAATAAATCTGTCACTGAACTATTATTCACTTTCTTTACCATTGTTACATGTTTCAGATCTGCATTATCCAACACTTTCTGTCAATTGCATAGAATGCAAGATTCAAAAGAATGCCTGTATATTGATATGCAAGAAAATTATAGATGACAATTCCCTTGACTTTTAAAATCTGAAATTTTCACAAGAAACAAAGTTTATGCAATGTTAATTCTTTAACAAAGAATGCTGATCATAAAAAAGTATTTTTTATGAAGAGATATTCCAGAGTGATTACTAAAATTATTGAATAGAAGTTCAGATTTGAAGGTTTCCAGAATATTGTTGAAATGAGGGTTTCAAAAAAGAAAAATAAAGTTCCATCTAAAGCACCATCTCTCTAATAGAGAAGATAAATATTACACATCATGTTCTATAAATAACCCAGCAGACAATTGGAGACATCTTTTTGAGACAGTATAGGATTCCATGAGCATTTTTGTGTATTGTCTGTTCTTGTTTTCTTCTAAAATTGAGCATTTGTAAAATTAAGCTCTTTGATATGATAGGATTATATGAAATCCTTATATATTTGTTAATAAAAATTGTCTTAGTTATAAATATTTATCATTGGCTTTATGCAAAAGAACCCAGGAACTAAGATGATTTGGAATTCCAAACAGAAGTTTTGGAATACTTCCAAAATCCATAGGTAATATTGGTTCTAGCCCATGGAACATAAGGACTTTAGACTCAGGAGCCAAGCTTCACTACAGATTGGTAAACTATCACAACTGACTTCTGAAAAAGAGAAGAGAAGTAGGCCAGACCAAATATTGTGAAAAGTTTATACAAGTCTCTCCAGGCTCTGAGGGGTAAGAAGGGTCTTTCCAGTGGGATATGGAATGGAGGACTTGCAAAGACAGTGCATTGATTTGAAAGTGAAGCTATATTATTTTACTTCTCTTGACATTTATTCATTGGTAGCTAAATACTCTGAGTGCCTGAAAGCAAACGAATGGTCTATCAAATGAGAACACTCAGATCTGTGCCATTTTAAAGTCAATAGCAATTTAATAGATAGTATACAATGGAAGAAAGGAAAGCCTCTCTGTTTTGGGCCTGGCCATAGTTCAATCTTTCCCTGGCTGTTTGGTATGAGTTAAAAATGGCCACTCTAAAGAAAGTTAACAGGTTACTAACAGGAAGTTTCTTGTGTGGCCTCAAAATATCTAAGCCAATTTTCTTTTCTTTTAATATACAGAGTCATTTCCCATTCAAAACTATCTTGGTTACATGCTTTTACATAGTTTTGAAATCAATTGCTTCATATTTTCATTTGAATAGCATGTAGGATTAGGTGCTTATCACATTTAGGGCATACATTTTTCTGCCTGGCTTTTGTACCAAGTTTATGAAGAAACATGCATGCTATCAAAGAGTCATGTCATAGTTAAGCACAGCTCTATTTCAAAAATAAGGGTGGTTGACAGAAACAGAATATTCCTTATAGCTGAGGATCTTTGATATAATAAAAATATAACACAAATTACTGCACATAGACAGAGGTTGTAAAACCATTGTTCCATCAGGATTTGTTCAGGTTTTTTTAAAAGTATGTTTGCAAAATGTATTTTTCCAAGTCAAAACTTCAATGAAGCTATGGGTGGATTATTCAGTTACTTTACTCAGTAGCATTTTTATCTACCAGAGTTTTCTGATTGGAGATTTAAAGGTCAATGTGTTAACTTTAGAAAATTTTCAACATATTAAATAGACATTACTAATCTCCCTATCTGTGTGTTTGTGGAGGGTTTGCTTTTAGCCTGGAGAATTTGACCTTTCCATGGTTTAAAATATATAGAAAGTTCCTTGGTGTTAGAATGTCTACTGATATTTCTGAACCTTCCTAGTTTCCTCTAAGTGTCCATTGTGCATTCATGATTTCAGGGAAAAAATGAAGTCCCTTGGTTATAGTAATTATTTATATTTATCACCATGGTTGTTGAACATGGTGCTGTAACCTGACCTTTCCTTTTTACTTGTTTTTCAGAAGGGAAGGAGTAGGAACACAATTTTTTTATTTGTTTACAGTTGAGTAGTAAATTGCATTGTTATTTGGGAAGTAATTCTGTACATTACTCATACTAAATAATTTGTTGGGATTTTTCCTCTGAAATATATAGCTGACCAATCCCAGTCATTTCTTTATCACAGCAAAAGGCTTTCCACATGCTTCAGAACTGTCACTGTGATATTTTCTTCCTCCTAATTCTACACAGTCACTGTAAACTTCTGTCAAGAGAATAAATCATTTTGAAGAACAGCTTGCTTTAAGTTTTCCTATATATTTTGAGTACTTTCTACTTTTACACTTTTCAGTTTAAAGTATGTGTCATACAAAACCAAAAATAATTAGGGTCTTTTTAGCCTCTGCTTCTGAACAATAAAAGTGGAAGTACAGTGAAATTTACTCATAAATTATCACATTTTGCAGTTGAAAGTCTGTATAATGTGGAATTATACACCAGTACCCATTCCTGAGTGTGGTGAATTATAAAGCTAGGAGATACTTTGATCACAGAAACACCAATAAAATAAAATTATTCACAAGTATTTATTACATCTTAAACTCACTTCAAATTGTAATTCAATCTTAGTTCTAAATTTAGAAACTTCACAGAGAGCACAATATCAGGAAAAGGTACTTTTCCAATTTTATGGTTACTCAGTGGAGCTCTGGAAACTTCCTTCTGTAAGCTTATGTATTTGTGTGTCAAGTTTACTAGTCACTTTGATATGGTAGTTTTGAGGCTTTTAAATGATGAAAAGCTGATGTTATTTGGTTCCTTGCCTGTCTCTTGAAGAATCTGTCTGGCTGAAATCCAAAAATACTTATCTACTTGGGTGAGATAGAAGAAGATACTGCAGATAAAATAACATACTATAAATCTGCTTAAGTGTGTATTTATTAATATCAATTAAGTCATTTAAAGCCTGCTTGGCAGGATGATGAGCACTATGGAAAAGACAAAAGCAAGCTATACATTGTATGGATTCAGAAATATCAGAGATTATAATTGTTTTGTGTGTTTTTATTCAGAATATGGAAAAAATAACAAATCAAACAACAAAAAGAAATAGAAGAGTACGTGTGTGAGATTTATGTTTTACCTCTTCAGGACTTTCATGTGGAAAAGGACCCATGTTAAAAAGGCAGTAGAGATGAGTGTGAGAATGTGTGGAGGAGGTGGCACACCACAGACCAGAATGAGGAAGGTAAGAAGTCTGAGCCTGCAAAAGAAGGAATTAGACAA